>CM027849.1:20626220-20809875 GCA_016097595.1 Eucalyptus pumila | reverse complement strand
AATAAAATTCAGATTCTAAATATACAAACCTTAAAACAGGAAATAAACCTAGTCCTACATTTTTTTTGGATTTTTATTTTTATTTTATGAAAGCGCAATTTAACCAACACCACGGTAAATCGAGACGGATAGAATTGATATCTAAAAATTGGGACCATATCTCGCGCATGAGATCGGGTTGGCCAATTTTAAATTAAATCACGAATCAAATCTCGAGCATGAGATTGGATTGTCGATTTCTAAGAGATTGTGAGTCGGATTTCGGACGCAAAATCGGACTATCAATCCTAATTTGAGGGGCTATTTCATGTTGGCATTTCAAACATATATTAAGAAACAATTCCACTAAAAAACAGAATATTAAAAAATAAAAGTAACATAAAGAAGAATTACCTAGTCTGATGTTTTCCTTTTTCTTTTTTTGCTTTTTTTTCTCTTCCCAAGCACGGCTTGCCCGTGGTCTCTCAAGGGGGCAGACAAGTCAGCTATCTAAAAAACTACCTCAAGGGACTCCACAAGAATGCAGCACGAGTAGAGAAGGCGTGGCAATGGGTGAACAGGTCGCGGGCATGGCACAACGTTGCTAATCGCGGGGTTGTCGGGCGGACCGGCACGGGCTGAGGTGCGGCGGCAAAATACGAACGTGCGGTGACGAGCGACGAGGGAGCAAGCGGGAGTTGCGTGCGGGTGGTCGAGGCACATAAAGAAGCAACGGCGAGGGGGTAGGTGGCACGGACTCTTGAGGCGCGGGCGCGGGTCGGAAACGTGGGTCGTCGCAGCGGCAGAAGACCAGCGGGAGGTCGAATGGAGGCGCGGCTATTGGGTGCGGGCTCTGTCAAGCGGGACTCGGCGCGCGGGTGTTATAGCTTGTAGGTGTCTTCGTCCGGTGGATCAAGCTGGGTCTGAGTGGCGGCGCCCATGCCCGGCTGTTGGCGTTGGAGCACAAAGCAGGGACCGACGGCGGGCGAGGCAACCGCTTGACTGCGCGGTGCAGCGCGAGGGCGGAGAAACTTGGGGACGCGGCGGAAGTGCAAAGGGCAGCGGCGACTTCACGGCTGGCGAGTGCCGCGAGAACCGAGCGGCGGTGGAGAGCTGTGGCGTCGGGCAGCGCAACTCACGCATGGACGGGATGAGGACAGCAGAGCGCGTCGTGGGCTGGTCGCGGTGACGTGCGAGGCGCGGCAACAACGGGACGGTGGTCTTTGCGACGAAGGAGCTGGGGCGCGGTGACCCGGTGCTCGCGGCGTCGGGCGGTGGTGCGCGACGCGGCTAACGAGCGTAGGGTCGGCTCGGATCCGGGCGGCGACGGGCAGAATGGTGGCGGAGGGGGCGTCGGCGACGGCGGAACGCGGTGGTGCTAGCTGGAGGTGTGGCGGCGTGGTGGCGGCGGAGGCGGAGCGGGAGCGTTACGGGCGGAGCTGTCGTTGGGGGCTGCAAATGAATGTGGAGGCCGAGCAGAGGGACGCGCGGTGGCTCGGCTGCAGGGCGTTGCTGGCGACAGACGAGCGAAAGCGAGGATGCGGAGCGGAGGCGGGCGCGCACGCGGAGGTGTGGAGGTGCGACGTGTGCGCCGGGGCGCGAGGGGTCGCTCGTAGAAGCCTCGCAAAGAAGAAGAGAATGTTCTTTCTTCTCTCTTTTTACTTTTCTTTTCTTTTCTCTCACGTCCACTCTCCCTCTCTCTCTCTACTTTCGGTGTACCTTTTTCTTTTTGGGTTCGCTCCTCTTTCGACTTCATTTTCTGACCAACCCTCTGTCTCTCTTTTTTGAACGAAGGAGAAGCCCTCACTATTTTGCTTTCGACGAGAGTCCCTTGTTTTTTTTCCCTCCCCCTCAACCCCTCTTTCCTTGCTTATTTATAGGCCACGGTGAACAGGAGGCAGCCGTAACTTTTTCCTTACTTGCTCAAGTTGGGTTCCCTTTTTCAAATATGGTGGCCACCGCTCGACATTCATTAATTTAGCCACAACTCTGACTTTTCTTTGCTTGTTACTTGCTTCTTTCTTGAGCACACTTCTCCTCGCTTCACCGAAATTCACGACCCACACTTGAGAGAATATATTATAATATATCATGGGCTTCCCTTTTGCTTCTTCGAGGCTCCTCACGTCCGCCGGAATTCTTGCGCATGCATGTGCATGCATTAATGAGCTAGGGACAATGGACGTGTGGGAACTTCTTTCTTGATTTGCTCTCCTTACTTCTTTCTTGATTTGCTCTCAGAAACGGAGAGAATTCCTTGCAACAACTCACTATAATATTATAAAATGGTGAGCCCATGTTCTTGCAGACTTTCTCCAGAATTCGTGTGTGCAGCGGAATTTTTCTTTGCTTTCTTCACGCGTGCGGCTTTTCTAGAGTTTTTACGTCCGCCGAATTTTTATCCACGCATGTGCATGCATTAATGAGGAAGAGACAATGGACGTGAAGAACTCTTCTTTCTTCTTTCTTTCATTGTGTATTTTCAGATCAGAAGAAAGAGACCACCTTTTGTGCATGTAATCGCCCGCGAGCCGCTGCGTTTGGTTGCCTTTTAGTATCGATGTAAATGCGACTACATGAAAATGCAATTTTACTACTATTTTTCTTAGGGGTTAAAGATTAATCCCTAAATTTTCATGCAATTAATTATTAAATTATTAATCAAAATTTAGGTGTCAACAGCTGCCCCTCTTTGAAGGTGAGCTCAGAGAGGTTGCATTCAAAGATAACATGATACCTAAATTTTGATCATGAACATGCAATGGATGATACTTTGGCAGGACTTTTTTTCGTTTTTTTGTTTTTTGTTTTTTTGTTTTTAAATGCAATTTATATGATGCATGGAAATGCTAATGCCAGTGATAAAAGGAACTTACCTGGAATAACTTACCTTCGGGGAGGGTAGAATAACTCGAGATAGTTGGTGTTACATGTCCGGGACCCGTACCATTCTACGGTCACCCAAGGTATAGCATTGCTTGGTTGTGTCTAGGACCCGTACCATTTCTACGGTTGCCTAAACGAGGAAAAATTTTGAGACATCGGATCCATCTCGAGATGTCAAGAATTTGGGAACTTAATCAATAGACACTCAATGTTAGGTGAGATGAATATTGGATTAAGAGGATTCGAAATACCTAGATCCAAACTAAGGTATAACGAAAAGATCGAAAAACATTCACATCAGTGAAATGTTTAACGAAGATTTTGAGACATTCAGATCCGATCGAGATGTCAAGAATTTTGGGACTTAACCAATACACACTCAATGTTAGGTGAGATGAATATTGGACTAAGAAGATTCGAAATACCTAGATCCGAGACTAAGGTATAACGAAAAGATCGAAAAACATTCACATCCAAAGTGAAATGTTTAACGAAGAGTTTCCGAGACATCAGATCCAGATCTTGAGATGTCAAGAATTTGTGAACTTAACCAATAGACACTCAATGTTAGGTGAGATGAATATTGGATTAAGAAGATTCGAAATACCTAGATCGAGACTAAGGTATAACGAAAAGATCGAAAAACATTCACATCCAGTGAAATGCTTGACGAAGAGTTTGAGACATCAGATCCAGACCGAGATGTCAAGAATTTGTGAACTTAACCAATAGACACTCAATGTTAGGTGAGATGAATATTGGATTAAGAAGATTCGAAATACCTAGATCCGGACTAAGGTATAACGAAAAGATCGAAAAGCATTCACATCAGTGAAATGCTTGACGAAGAGTTTTGAGACATATATCAAGAATTTGGGAATACCTAGGACAAACCGAGATATTCGTGAAGGTCACTTACTTCTTGGTAGAAAGAAGTTTTGGAACATCGAGGATGTACTTCGAATATTCATGGAGGTTTCTCACCTCGAGGCTTCGAAAGGCAACATAAATGTCGGGAGCTCTTGGGTCTTCAAGGAAACATTACCGTCGGACATGATTAGAGCAAAAATACATGCATTCGCCAAAGAAGTAAGCAATTCAACACACTCGAAAGTCCACTTTGAAGCTTTTATCCATTCAATCAAGATTTATGCATGATGGTTTTACCATATTTGCACCACCGAACTTCCACAGGGAGAATCATCGTTTATGACAATTTTCACTCATGACATGGATTTTCAAGAATACCAAATGAGAGACTTTCAGTTAGAAAGGACTTTCACTCACTCTCATTAAGAAGGCTATTTTGTCTCGACCATTAATGTGGGATCACAGGAATCACTCCCTCCTACTTTCATCATGTCAATAAGGGTTCGAGTATTCTCGTAAACGGTACGACCTTGTCAATCTAAGAGGTCTTTATCAGGACTGTAATGGAGGCTCGGTCAATGGCTCAACAAAGAGGGACTCTTCGAGTCAAGGCTAATGAAAGAACAATACTTTGCAATCACCTTCGGGTTTACAAGTCAAGGAACCTGCGGAATGAGATAGAAATGGCCTTGCTCACACTTCTTCGAGCGATGCTTTTAAGCATGTGAATTCCTACGTTAATTTCGGTGCCCTAATCTAAAGAGACTTTGTAAGGGACGTAACGTAGGTTGAGTTCATGGGTTGAGAAGTGAATGAATCATTAGGCTCAACATGTGTATAGGGGGATGAGAATTGGTGATCATCTTGGCATTTTCACCGGTCTTCTTCTTCACCATTGGGATTTTCCTCATAGGTACTATAAAAACTTGGCATTTGAGTTCTTTGAGTACCACTCCATTGGGAATACACCCTTTTACAATTGATAATCATTTATCTTGACTCTTTCTTTCATTTTCTATGGGCATTGGCCTTGCTTTTACCAGGCACACTGCTTTTTCATGCTCCTTTTGTTGTTTTTTTTTTTTATTTTATATAACCACGTAATGCTTTAACATTTGGGTTCTTGAGGAGTTTTCATTTTTTGTCGGCACTCGGGATTCTGCTGCTTGATCATTTGCCTTTTGCCTTGCCCCAAGTATGGAGGATGATCACCAATTGGGTTTAAATGAAATGAATTTACAGGCTCAAGGGGCTACGCAATGGATAAAGTGTGTTGGATAGAGAAAGAACTGCTCTTCATCATCCTAAGGCACTTAAATTACCGTATGAATTCAATGTAATAGCAATACCTAAAGATTGATGCAAGTGAGAACAAGAATATTCCTATCAAATTCCTCACCTCATGATGTCATCTTACCTCCAGCTTGCCCCAATGTGGGGTGGTTCTTGACATGGGTAATTTAAAATTATTCACGTGCGTGGGCTCAAAAGGATTTAAACAATGGATGATCACATAGTGTTTGGGATAGAGAATGAACCGCCTCTCATCATTTCGATCATCGTACCTTTCGCGAGAAAACTCTTTACCTTAGAAACATGGAATTTCCTACACTCATCTCACCGGTATATGAGCAAGGGACTGTGTATAGGATAAGGCTTGCCTTTCATCATCCTGACATGTCTCATTTAGCATGTTCAATTCATTCCACATCATTCATTAACTTGATTTGCGATGATAATCTTCAGTGGAATTGGTAATTAAACAAGTAAAACTATCATGCAAAATTCTCCTTTGAAAGGTCACAAGTACTTCATGAACTCATCAGCTTTGAACAAAGAGTTTGCAGCTCAAAAAAGAAAGAAAAAGGATTGGTAAAAAAAATTGTTTTTTTTTTTGTTGTTTTTTTTTGTGGCAAACTTGTTGCCATTTCCGGGGGATCGAACCCTGGTCGCTCTCGGACCTTTTCATTCCCCATGCCACCAGGCCGAGGCGGCGGTGGTGTCCTCGAGGGCATTTCCTTTTTTATTTAATTGAACCGACCTTTGGGTCAACACGTCTGATATACCGAATCAGATGAATTCGATATGTGTATGGAACAGGGCCTACTTCTCATCTCATTCAATCCATTCCCAGACAATTCAACGAAGAAATGATTACCTTCAATTCACAACAAATTCTTTCAAGGGTAATACTTCTTCACAAAGCATCGAGTTAACGGGATTAGAAAATTCACGACCATCCATTTTACGTAAGGATTAAGGCACCTCCAGGGAGTACCCTCTTCACCATATACGGGCCGCTATAATTTGGAGCAAATTTGCCTCCGAGGATCGGGAAAAATTGGCAACACCTTTCTTAGAACTAGATCATTCACTTGAAGTGTCTCGGCCGTACCTTCCTATTGAAAGACTTGGCTACTCTTTGTTGATACATCGGCCATGGCAAAGAGCTTTTAACCTTTTCTCATCAATCGATTCAACTGCTCGAACCTTTGTTGCGTCCATTCGCCGGACAATTCCACTTGGGATAAGACTCTCAAAGAGGGATTTCTACTTCCACTGTGCAAGACCGCCTCCATGCCATAAACCAAGGAGAAAGGGTTGCCCCGGTGGATGTTCGGATCGATGTCCGATACGCCATTAGAGCAAAGGGTAACTGTCATGCCAATCTCGATAATTCTCGGCTGTCTTGGCCAGGATCTTCTTGATGTTCTTATTAGCTGCCTCCAGCTCCATTCATTTGTGGGCGGTATGGTGATGAATTCAAATGCCTGATTTTGAACTCACCGAACAACTCATCAACGAACTTGTTATTCAGATTTGTCCCATTGTCGGTGACAATTGCTTGGGGACACCATAACGGGCGATTATGTCACGCCTAATAAACTTCACAACATTTCGGGCTGTGACATTAACATATGATGCGGCTTCAATCCATTTTGAAAAATAGTCTATTGCCACCAATATGAATCGGTGCCCATTTGAAGCTTTGGGATTTATTGGGCCAATCACATCGATCCCCCACATTGAGAATGGCCATGGCTCAGATAGCTGGTGCAACTCCGTTGGAGGAACATTTATTTTATCTCCATGAATTTGGCAACGATGGCAACTTCTAACATGCTGTATGCAGTCACTTTCCAATGCAAGCCAATAGTAACCTAGCCTCATGATCTTCTTGGCCAACATGTGCCCATTCATGTGTGGGCCACAAACTCCTTCGTGCACTTCTTGCATGATTTGGGTGGCTACGCTTCATCTACGCATCTCAATAAAACTGAATCATAAGATCTCTTGTATAAATTCTTACCACGACGAAGAACTTTGAGGCCATCTTCATTATGTACTTTCTATCTACTGAGTGCTTCCTTCGGGAAATTCCTGCTTTTGAATATAGTTCATGATGTCGCAATACCATGGCTTTTCATCAAGCTTTTCATCCACGACCATACAATAAGAAGGTTTGGCTAGAACCTCGATTTTCAAAGGTTCAACTTCTAAACCATCGGTAAGAACCTGCAACATAGATGACAACGTTGCCAAGGCATCGGCGAACGATTATGAGATCTAGCCAAGTAGTCAAACGAGATTTCATCGAACTCCTTCACCAACTCTTCGAGGTACTTATGATACGGCGGTAATTTGGCATCCACGGTCTTCCATTCACCTACGATCTGAGTATGATCGAGCGAGTCTCCATATACTTTCAATTTGGCCACTCCCATTTCAATTGCGGCACGAAGTCCGAGAATACAAGCTTCGTATTCAGCAATATTGTTAGTGCATGGAAATATTAATTTCGCGGCTATTGGGTGGTGTTGTCCGTCGGAGATATTAGTACGCCGATACACAGAACCGGACAAGTTCACAGCTCCATCAAAGAACATAGACCATGCATCTTCGCTTATGGCCAAAATACGATCATCCAAAGGACAATCATCATCATTCAAGTTTCTAGGATTCTCGGCCAATATATCAGCAATTACTCGGCCTTTAACTGATTTTTGTGGCATGAACTGCACGTCGAATTCCGAAATCAAGACCTGCCATTTGGCTAGCTTACCCACCAAAGCTGGTTGATTAAATAAATACTTGATGGGGTCGTTCTCGATTACGAAACGTCCGGTAATGCAAGGTGTCTTGTCGCGGTCTATGCAATACCCATACTAACGCGCGCAGGTTTTCAGCATCGGAATATTTTAGCTCCGAGACAGTGAACTTTTTTGCGAGGTAATAAATGGCTCGTTCTTTCGATCCACGGGACTTTTACGAGGTAACATCGCGCCGAGTGACTCACTATGGATTGTGAGGTACAAAATCAAAGGATGCCCCGATATTGGTGGGACAAGGCGGTGGATTCGTTAAATATTGCTTCAGCTTATCGAACGCCTCTCGACATTCATCATTCCACTCAACTCGTACGTTTTTCCTCAAGAGTTTGAAGAACGGCTTAGCGGTCTCCGAGAGTTGGGAAATGAATCGCGCAATGTAATTCGGTCTCCTAGGAGACTCCGGACCTCCTTCCTTTTGTCGACGGAGGTTGCAGCTCACATATTGCCTTGGCTTTAGATGGGTCAATTTCGATCCCCTTGCTACTCACCATAAACCCAAGTAATTTTCCCGATGCTGCCCGAACACGCACTTGGTAGGGTTTAAACGGAGTTTGAATTCACGAAGCCGATCAAATAACTTCTTGAGGGTTTCAACATGACTTTTCCCAGGCCGGGTTTTTGCAATCATATCGTCAACATAGACCTCGATTTCTTCATGCATCATGTCATGGAACAATGTAACCATGGCTCGTTGGTAAGTTGCCCCTGCATTTTTGAGTCCGAATGGCATGACCTTATAATGAAAGGTTCCCCACGGGGTGATAAATGCTGTCTTCTCTTTGTCTTCCTCCTTCATTCTTATCTGGTTGTAGCCAGAAAAACCATCCATGAAAGAGAATAATTCAAATCCGGCGGTACTATCCACGAGAACATCGATATGTGGCAATGGGAAGTCATCCTTTGGGCTGGCCTTATTCAAATCCCGATAATCAACACACACTCGGACTCGACCATCCTTCTTCATGACCGGTACTATGTTGGCCACCCATTCAGGGTATTGCGAGACTTCGATGAACCCCACTTTGAGGAGTTTCATTACTTCCTCTTCTATCTTCTTCGAGAGCTCTGGTTTAGTCCTCCGAAGCTTCTGCTTCTTAGGATGCACGTCGGATTAGTGGGCAAACAATGTTCCACAATCGACGGATCTAAACCCGGCATATCGGCGTATGTCCAAGCAAAGATATCCTGATATTCTTTTAGCAACTGAGTCGGTGCTTGGCCTCATCTTTAGGAAGATTTGCCCGATTTTTATTTCTTTAGGATCCTCGTCATTACTCAAATTGATGGTGACGGTTTGCTCGGAGGTGAGAACTTTGGGTTTTTCATGTTGCTCCCAACTTTGTTGTACTTCACCATTTGGATCATCTGGGTCATCGTCGTCATCACTCATGACATTGGATCGGACCATTTTCACCTCTTTGCCCGTCATAAGGCTGCTCCTGAAACATAAAATGGATAGTTCAAAAAGACAAACAGGGCTAAAAGGCATGAATTTCTTTTCTATTTTTTCGAATTTTCCTTCGTTTTGAATTTTTTTTTTTTTTTTTTTTTTTTCCGAATTTTTATTTTATTTAAAGAATTTTGGCAAAACATTTTGGAAAAACTTTTTGACACGAGGAAGCATGATGAAGCCCGGGCCTCGGAATTCTCCTTGGATTTTTCTTTTCTTTCATCGGTTGGATATCATCAATGATGCGGGTTTGGTATACCCCATCATGCCCTCAAAATAAAACTTGTAATTGTAATTGATATTCATCAACCAAATTACATTTATTGGATTGAAAAGTACGGCAATCAAAGTGAAATGACACCCTAACAATCAAACCATAGCAAACATCCACTCGACAAACGATATGCAAAATACGATAAGCAAACCCTAGAAACATCAAATCCTAAAAGCGATAAGATTCCCACGCGGGGAGTGGAGAAAAGTAAACGTGTTACTCTTGTGGGCTAGCACCCATTTCCTCCGATGGTTCTTCATCAATGGCACCTATAAGGAGATCATCGAATAGAGTCGTGATCCCTTCCATCCCATCACCGGATCCTCTGTCTTTGAAGTTGTCAAGTCATCCATGCTACTCCATCCATCGGGCACGATACCACGGGTGGCGATCACTCCTCCTTCATCATGCATCATTCTAGCAAGGCCAGGGAATGTCTCGCGGATATCGAGGAGTAATGAGTTTTTCCTCTCTTGTTCATGGCCTCCACCTCTTCCATGGTACCCTAATCCGGCGGAACGAGACCTTCGAAGGGCTTCAATAGGATTTCGGATACCCTGTTCTTTTTTACCAAGTCCACGGCCAGGAATAAAGCCATTTCCAACCATCACTCTTGCTACCATAACTGCTGCATTCGACACATCGGGGATGGAGTCTTGTCGATCCTCGAGATGCATGAATAGTGGATACGAGCTCAAATGATTGGTAACTTGACTCCTCCCTATGTTCCGGCTCGACATAGGGGATAGCCATCTCATGATAGATCCGATGATCCTCCTCACCATGAACAATGACTAGTTTTCCTTTGACAACAAATTTCACGCTTTGGTGGAGACTTGATGGCACGGCTCAAAGAAGTATGAATCCGGGCGACCTAATAGGAAATTGAATGCGGTAGGAATGTCCATCACCTGGAAAAGGACGTTGAACATCACCGGCCCTATTTGCGAGATCAAGGTGGGTCTCCCCTATCACCTCCTTTCTCGTACCATCAAAAGCTCGGACGGAGGTCTTTGCAGCACTTATTTTTGAAGGATCTATTTTCAGGCGGTGAAGAGTCGCCAATGGACGATATTCAAGGAGACCCATTATCAATGAGTACTCGAGCCACATGGGAAGCCTTGCACTTGACGGATATATATAACGCCTTAGTATGTCCCCTCCCCTCAAGAGGGAATTCTTCATCAGAAAAGGCTATTAAATCCTTAAGAAGAATCGACCCTACAAATTCCTCCAACTCCGTTTACCTCGATCGTCTACGGTACATGAACTTCGCTTAGAACCTTCATTAGAGACTTTTGATGTGTAGGAGATGTTTGCAAGAGTTCGAGTAAAGAGATCGAGCAGGCAATTTCCATATTGGTCGACCACGTTATACTCACTTGCTTTGATTATAGCCAGAAATTCTTTAGCCTCTTCGTCAGTAACTGGCTTTGCAGGTTGGGCATTAGTTTGAGCATAGGTCCGACCAGACCTAGTAATCAGGTCAACATCTAGCTCGTATGACCATGGGACTGCTTTGTTATCCTTGTACTCATACAGCTGGGGCATCTCAATAATTATTTCTTCATCAGTTGAAGGCACTTCCACTATCAGTCCTTCATGGTCAGAGGCATCCTCAAGTGGGGGCATGTCCTCGATCAATGGATACGGTTCACCCTTTTCGGCACTTAGCTTAGCAAATTCTTTCTCCCAATCAATGATGACTTCGGAGATAGTTGACACTATTCCAGCTTGGTCAAGCATACACGATTACGCCAGCCTTAACCATTTCTTGAACCCTTTCCCTCATGGTAGGCAAGGGAGGATTCTCATCGTCGGATAGTAACCAACTCTAACTAATCCGCTATAGATATCTTTTGAGACACCTTCAAGTTCATCTTTTTGCCGTATTGAACTCGAAGATTGCATTCACGTTTCCCGATGTTCGGCAACGGATTCTTCTTGACATTCGGTTGGGTGGTACGAAAAGAAAATGCCTTAGTATCCAACAAATTTTGGATCTTGTGTTTCAAAGTCAAACATTCATCGGTTGAATGGCCGACCTCTCCCATATGATACTCACATTTTTTGGAGGGTCATAGTTGGAGAATTTTTCAGCATTGGGCCGCTTTGGTTCGTGAGATATCAATCCCTTGTTTTGGAGTATCGGTAAGACCTGAGATAGAGGGCCGGGAAGAGGAGAGAAGGCGCCTTTTGGTGAATTGCCGGTTGTGCGGGCACTCGGCCTCCATCTTGCTGATTCCGGGGACACGAACCATCGGAGGCTTACTAGGGGCTGGTTGCACATATGCAACATTGACTTGTGGTTGGTTCTTTATCTTTCTTCATGGTGAACCTTTTGCCCGATGAGTTGGTTCATTGAACCATCCATCCCTTAGCCCCATCTCGATCTGTTCACCCCAGGATAAGGCGGTTGAAGTTCTCAACGTATGTGCTAGCCATCCGGTTACGGAACTCATATGGGAGAGTCTTGACGAACAACTTCATCAACTCCTTGTTTGTAGGCTCGGGAGTGATTTGAGCCGCCAAGTTTCGCCACCTTACGGCGTACTCCTTAAATGACTCACTTTTCTTCTTCTCCATCCGCTCAAGATCCTCTCGGGGAAGGTGCAATGTCCATGTTGAACTTATACCGCTTTAGGAAAGCGTCGGCCACTTCATTCCGGTGTCGAGAAGGTTTACATTCTTCATTATGTACCGGTTGAGTGCGGGCCCCGTCAAGCTTGCATGAAACGATTGGATCATGAGAGGCTCGTTCTTGACGTATTGGGCCATGCGTACGTGGTACATTTGCAAATGAGCTTTTGGGCGGGAAGTACCATCGTATTTCTCGAACTCCGGCATCTTAAACTTCTTCGGCACTTTGACTTTCTCATAAACCGACAAGTCGAATGGGAGTGAATTCTGCGATTCTTGCAATTGTTTCAGTTTCTCTTCAAGTTTGGCGAAGCGTTCATCTTGCTCCGCCTTAGGGACATTGTCGGGCTTAGCCTTTTCAGCTGTGACGAACAGTGGGTCATCCTCCAGTTCCGGCATGTCATCATCACCTATTTGGGCCTTGTTCGTCTGCTTTGGGACTACTATCTCGGGGAGAGCGGATGCAAGAGTCTGATTCACTTGGAGGGATTGCATTTGATCTGTCATCAGTTGCATAGAGGTGAGCAACTGGTGGAGTTGATTTTCCACAGCGGTCATACGATCACGCATTTCGGTTTGGTCGGCCATCTTTGCTCTTGATCGTGTAATGATGGGCGATCGTGGAGGATCCGTTATCACCTAATTTGAAGAAACGGACAAAAATAAGTATCTCATATGAAATACACCGGTCCATGGCAATGGTCTACAACTTTTATTCATCAATGGAGTTTTTGACAATCCTAACAAAATAGAAGCAAGATTGATTCAAGCACTTCATTAATGAAATAGAAGCTCGAAATGCCCTAAACAAACAAACTAGGAAAGTAAATGACTCAACTTCCTAAACATTAATCTAGAAATGAAAACAACAAGATTGACTCAAGCACTTCATCTAGCTTGATCAATATACACTCGGGACACCACTCGGCGCAATCGCTTATTCTCCTCTTGAGCTTTTTCAGCAACCCTTTTGAGGCGTTTATTTTCAGCGCAGTTGGTGATCTTCAGCGGCACCTCTGGGATCTTTGGAAGTAGCTCCTCTGGAATTTTGTGTTGTTGAATATACTTAATTGAGGCATAGTACTTCATTTCTTTGCCCTTCAGCTCCTCCTCGGGCCATTTGAGTTTTCGTGGCTGGCACATATCCCACATTGATTTAATTGTGAGAATGGAATCTTCATGGCCTCGGTCTCCATCAATGAAGCTGACTCGGAGTGGATCTGCTTGCAATGCCGGGGGAAGCTCTTGCACAACTTGACACTGACGGGTTACTCTAGTTGGATAGTACTCCGTTGCTCCAGTGAATCCCGAGAGGAATTGGGCCAACACCTCCACATGAAAGTCTCGCCACACGAACTTGGAACCACTTAGCATGCCATAGGAAACCCTTGGAAGTTGGTTTTTTCATGAAAGCTAGCCACCTAGAATAATGATAATCCGGTGCATGTTTTTGGTTGTTCTCAAATCTCATAATAGGGTGATTAGAGCTATTAACATCGAGTATAGTCATTGAACCACCAAACCCTTTTATATGAGAAAGAAACCAAATTTGTAAAAGCTCAGGAGAGGAATGGAAGGTCTTATCACCGCTTCCTTTAAATCGAGTGAGGGAAAGAAAGGTTTCAGCCAAAATAGTGTTTACGAAATTTTTTCCTCCCAACACTTGTTCAACTAAGTGAGCCATTAAAGGGTTAATAGCATTCTTGCAATGAGGAAAAAGTATAAACCCAAAGAAAGCTAAAAGAAAAACCCTTCTCATTTGAAATGAATTGCCATTTTCAAAACATTCTTTTAGAAAAGATAAATGACATGTATTGCGGTGGGCTTTTAAAACCTTTCTTACATTGTCCTCCTTAATTCTCAGAAAATCGGATAAGGCTACAACGGGGTCTATTCCGATAGGTGGGCTAATTAATTCAGCTTTCAAAGGTTTCCCTATGGCAATGCTATACTCTTCCAAGGTGGGCGTGAGTTCATGCTTACCGCCGAAGATGAAAGTAGAAGTCTCGGGGCACCAACACTGAGCAAGTGCTTGGATGAGGCCGCCGTGAATGTTGATACGTAGCAATGGAAGTAGTCGACTAATGTGTGACTCTACAAATTGACGGCCAGCTTGGTCTAACTTGTCCCACCATGCGTTAAGCTCTTCCTTTGGAGGGAGAATAATTCGAATGTCCGGTATTCCCATTGTATATTGATCAAAGACTCAGGACAATCCTAACGCCATGGACCGACAAAATGATATAATAAAGTAAGTAGATTGCAAGAGTGCGAATTTAGAAGACTTACTTTACCAATAAACAATGGGCAATCACATAGACATGCGCATGGTAAGTGGCTCGATTTCTAATCTGTCAGGCTTAACAAAGTGAAGCCACAAGAATGATCAGACTAGCCGCGGGCGTGCGAACTAAGTCGAGTCCTCATGACTTCGGCTTGGTCAAAGAGCCGTCCTGGGTTGCGGGCATGCGAACCGAGGTGGGTACTCTTGACACCAAAAAAGAAACTTCGGGATTGAGATGGGCGACTCGTACCGCGGGCATGCGGTCGAAGTGGTATCCATCTCAATACCATCCTAGATGATCCTATGCGGCCCCAGTCCGGCGGCGGGTTGTGTGTGCAATAGTGTAGTGTAAATGCATAGGCATGCATAACAGTTTATATCAAACAACGCTTCGTTCATGAAAATAAACCATACATTCCTACACCTCCCTCGCAAAACAAAGGTCAGCAAACACTTCCCCTTATACCTCCCATCCCTGCAAAAACATTTAACACCTTAAATGTTAGGGGCGTACACGGAATCCTCGCTGCCAAACAAAAACATTTTTCAAAAGAAAAGAAAAATTGGCCTAAGTCCACTAAGAATTTTAACTCAAGTCCCCAGCGGAGTTGCCAAGCTGTCGCGACCTAAATTTCAGGTGCACCACCTACGGTTTAGGTTAATGGATTGTTAAGCCTAGACTTAACTCGGGCCCAAGCCCATACCAATTCGCGACTTAGGTTCAAGTTCTTAACATGCAATTGATTTTCAATTAGGAGTCGCCACTAATCTATTTTTGGTGGGTAGATTAGAAACCCAAGTAAAGTAATGGGAGAATTACTTCACTCCTACGAACCAGAGATTATGAGTTCGGGGACTTGGTTACACTAGATTTCTCTAATGCCCTTTCGGTACCATTCTTTTTATTTTCAAAAATGTTTTTTTTTTTTGCAGGCAGCTTGAATTGATTTTAATTTATTTCTATAACATGTGAGGTGATCATGCGGGTGCGCAAACCACCAATTTAACACCCAAGAAAGCGATGAATAAATTGCAGGACTTACCTCATAGCAACGAAAGCATCTGCGATGTTACATCGTAATTCACATCAACGGACGCAGATATGATTTCTAATTGACAAGCAATTTCCTTTTTTTGGTTTTCACTTATTTAATAAAAATCATGCAATATGCAATGCATGCTACTAATCTAACATGGAATAATATGACATGATAATATGGCCTAATGCGATGTTTTTGCGTTTTCTTAATGAACATGCAATAATTAAATATGCAAATCAAAATGACATAATTATAATGACGGGCAATTTTTGATTATATGAACCTAATTCTACATGTCGTGCACCTGATATTTCTATTCCTAAAAATGCAATTTATCCTAAAAATTGAAACTAATTTATCTAAAGACAAATTTTTGTATTTTCCATGATATTCGAAATTAAGAAAAATGCAAAAATTACCTAGCTAAATTAAAATCTCATCCAATTTAAGCTTAGGATTAAGTCATGCTAAATCCTAATTTAAACTAAGACGTTATTTTAATCTATCCATTTCTAACCTAAGATGCAAATTGATCTAAACTTAAAATGAGACATGCAATCCTATTCTAAAATGCATGATGATTTTTTATTTATGGAAATTCGTAATTAAAAATCACTAAAAAACTACTAGAGTGAAAATTAAAGGGACATGTTATCTCTTCTAAAACATGCATTTTTAAAAAAAGACCTATTATGCAACCTATAAAAAACTAGCATCCTAAATTAATTAATTTTTCTTGGGATTTTTTTTGTTGTAAAAATTTAAAATCAAAAATCCTATTCTAAATTGACACGTGCAATTCTTAAAAGAAACTAATATCCTAAATGCATTTTTTTTAAAAACGAAATAACTAAAAACGCTAACCCTAGCCCTGATCTAACTTGCATTTTTTTTTTTTTGAATTTTATGTTTTTGTATTAATTTCGAAATTAAAGATTGTCAAGTAATTAGACACGAAACCTAAGTTAAAAAAACTAGCAACCTAAATTGATTGATTTGCTATTGTTTTTTTATTCGAAATAAAATTCAGATTCTAAATATACAAACCTTAAAACAGGAAATAAACCTAGTCCTACATTTTTTTTGGATTTTTATTTTTATTTTATGAAAGCGCAATTTAACCAACACCACGGTAAATCAGACAGGATAGAATTGATATCTAAAAATTGACGGACCATATCTCGCGCATGAGATCGGGTTGGCCAATTTTAAATTAAATCACGAATCAAATCTCGGCATGAGATTGGATTGTCGATTTTGCAAGAGATTGTGAGTCGGATTTCGGACGCGAAAATCGGACTGTCAATCCCTAATTTGAGGGGCTATTTCATGTTGGCATTTCAAACATATATTAAGAAACAATTCCACTAAAAAACAGAATATTAAAAAATAAAAGTAACATAAAGAAGAATTACCTAGTCGATGTTTTCCTTTTTCTTTTTTTGCTTTTTTTTTTTCTCTTCCCAAGCACGGCTTGCCGTGGGTCTCAAGGGGCAGCAAGTCAGCTATCTAAAAAACTACCTCAAGGGACTCCACAAGAATGCAGCACGAGTAGAGAAGGCGTGGCAATGGGTGAACAGGTCGCGGGCGATGGCACAACGTTGCTAAGCTTCTTGGGTTGTCGGGCGGACCGGCACGGGCCGAGGGCGGCGGCAAAGGAGTACGAACGTGCGGTGACGAGCGACGAGGAGCAGCGGGAGTTACCGTGCGGGTGGTCGGAGGCACGCAGCAACGGCGAGGGGCGAGAGGTGGCACGGCTGCGAGGCGGGGCGCGGGTCGGGAAACGTGGGTCGCGCGGGGAAGACCCAAGCCAGCGGAAGTCGAATGGAGGCGCGGGCGTGGGTGCGGGCTGTGGGCGGGACTCGGCGGCGCGGGTGTTATAGCTTGTAGGTGTCTTTGGTCTTTGGTGGATCTTGGTTGCGTGGCGGCGGCGCGAGCGGGCCGTTGGCGTCGGAGCACGAGCGAGGGGACCGACGGCGGCGAAAAAGCGAGGCACCGCAGCGACCGGTGCAGCGCGAGGGCGGAGAAGCTTGGGACGCAGGGCGGGTGTGCGCGCGCGGCGCGCGACTTCACGGGCTGCCGGTGTCGCGAGGAACCGAGCGGCGGTGGAGAGCAATGGCGTCGGGCGCAGCGCGACTTCACGATGGACGGGATGAGGGACGGGGAGAGCGGCGTCGTGGCCGGGTCGCGGTGACGTGTAGAGGCGCGGCAACAACGGGGACGGTGGTGCCGCGACGAAGGAACCGAGGCGCGGTGACGGTGCTCGCGGCGTCGGGCGGTGGTGCAGGCGCGAGCCGCGAGCGTTAGGGTCGGCTCGAATCGGGCGACGGCGCGTAATGGTGGCGGAGGGGGCGTCGGCAGCGGCGGAACGCGGTGGTGCTAGCTTGGAGGTGCCGCGCGTGGTGGGCGCGGAGGCGGAGCGGAGCGTTACGGCGGAGGCGTCGTTGGGGGGCGCAAACGAGAATGTGGAGGCCGAGCGGAGGGACGCGCGGTGGCTCGGCCGCGGGGCGTTGCGCGACGGACGAGCGAGCGAGGATGCGGAGCGGAGGCGGGGCGCGCACGGCGGAGGTGGAGGTGCGACGGTGCGGCGCGGGCCGCGAGGGTCGATCGTAGAAGCCTCGCAAAGAAGAAGAACGATGAATCGTTCTTTCTTCTCTCTTTTTTTACTTTTCTTTTCTTTTCTCTCACGTCCACTCTCCCTCTCTCTCTCTACTTTCAGTGTACCTTTTTCTTTTTGGGTTCAGCTCCTCTTTCGACTTCATTTTCTGACCAACCCTCCGTCTCTCTTTTTTGAACGAAGGAGAAGCCCCCTCACTATTTTGCTTTCGACGAGAGTCCCTTTTTTTTTTCCTCCCCCCCTCAACCCCTCTTTCCTTGCTTATTTATAGGCCACGAGTGAACAGGAGGCAGCCGCAACTTTTCCTTACTTGCTCAAGTTGGGTTCCCTTTTTTTTCAAATATGGTGGCCACCGCCTCGACATTCATTAATTTAGCCACAAGCTGTTGACTTTTCTTTGCTTGTTACTTGCTTCTTTCTTGAGCACACTTCTCCTCGCTTCACCGAAATTCACGACCCACACTTGAGAGAATATATTATAATATATCATGGGCTTCCCTTTTGCTTCTTCGAGGCTCCTCACGTCCGCGGAATTCTTGCGCATGCATGTGCATGCATTAATGAGCTAGGGACAATGGACGTGTGGGAACTTCTTTCTTGATTTGCTCTCCTTACTTCTTTCTTGATTTGCTCTCCAGGAAACGGAGAGAATTCCTTGCAACAACTCACTATAATATTATAAAATGGTGAGCCCATGTTCTTGCAGACTTTCTCCAGAATTCTCGCGTGTGCAGCGGAGAATTTTTCTTTGCTTTCTTCACGCGTGCGGCTTTTCTAGAGTTTTTACGTCCGCCGAATTTTATCCACGCATGTGCATGCATTAATGAGGAAGAGACAATGGACGTGAAGAACTCTTCTTTCTTCTTTCTTTCATTGTGTATTTTCAGATCAGCAAGAAAGAGACCACCTTTTGTGCATGTAATCGCCCGCGAGCCGCTGCGTTTGGTTGCCTTTTAGTATCGATGTAAATGCGACTACATGAAAATGCAATTTTACTACTATTTTTTCTTAGGGGTTAAAGATTAATCCTAAATTTTCATGCAATTAATTATTAAATTATTAATCAAAATTTAGGTGTCAACACTTGAGGGCTCGAGGATCTAGCTTGTCTCGAGGATCAACGATAGACACCAAGCAAAGACACCCAGAAACATGGAGGTGACGATTGTTTGGACACTTGCCAAAGAGTAACTTGAAAGGAGTCCTTTCATTGAGAATATGAGATGGCATCCTATTGATCAAGTAGGCTACCGTGACCACACAGTCACCCTAGAACTTTTCGAAATTGAGGCTTGGAATTTAAGGGCTTGAGCAACTTCTAATAGATGGTGATGTTTTCTTCCAACAATCCCATTTTGTTGGGGAGTAAATGTGCAATAACTTTCATGAAGAATTCCGTTGGAGAGAAACAATGAAGAGCAATCGTGATTGGAACAACAATGGGGGGCCAGCCACTGGTAAATTGTTAATTGTCTTCAATTTTTTTAAATGTACCTTCCAAGAAGAAATTTTGCGATTTGTGCCCACTTGTTACCATAAATATGGTGCCGGTGAGCAAGAATGGATTCCTCTTCTGCTGTCCAGGCAACATTCTTTACTGAAGGATCGAGATGATTAGTCCACCTACAGTAAACAGCTCCTTTGTCACTAATACTTTATAACAAGAACACAATCTTATGTATAATTAATTAAGAACAATAAGTACATATTTACATTTTTCAATAAAGAGTCTCAATCTGGTAAAAAGAAAATTAAACTGAAGAGTGCCAATATCACGGGTATACAGTTCTAGTATACTTGCTGTTCATTCATTAGAGACTAACAGCTCACCTTTCTCGGCACTGCTTGCCTGTGCGACCAGGAAAGGTTTTTGCAATCAGCGAACATTTGCAGCCGTATCTCTTAACTAAATTGATTAAAAGATCATCTTCCTGAAATAGAAAGAGGAAGCAAATCATTTTGCTTTCACGACAGGACACGAGTATCATAACAACAAATTACTAAAGGCTCAGATATTTGACATTACCCCCTTTGTCCAAGACCCTTTAATAAGACGAGGATCATGAACCTTTAGCCAGCGATGCAAGCACTGACTATCTGTCTTACCAGGGACACATGCAGCTAGTAACACATGAAAACAACCAAAGCATCAGCCTTTTGCTGAGTGCAAACTTATGTATATGGAATGGAAACACCACATCATTTACTTCACACATCTATTTTTGTCAACCATATTACTGGAAAACATTGGAAAATGTTGTAGTTCTAAACATTTTGACAATTTATCAATTTAGTTATTTTAGTTGAAAATAGTTAACATGATAGTCTAGTTAGCACTAATTATCTTAAATGATACAGTCGGCGTTGATGCGAATGATTTTTTAAATTTTCAGATTTTGTTTCCTTTCCCTTTTTTTGTAGGATGAGAACATCCCAACCCTCGCTAGCTGTAGGCAAGGCTAGCCCTCTCTAGCCTCGATTAGGTTGCCTAAGGCCATCGCCAACTCTCATTGGATTTGGGTGTGGGTGGGGGTGGGGGCAACCTTGCCAGAGCTTGGTGACCTTTGCTGGTCATCGCCAAGGTTTGGCGACCGATGGAGGAAAATAGAGGAAAAAGAAAAAAGATGAAGAAAAAAAAGCAAAAAGATTTACATTTTTCTAAAAAGATTACAAAAATCGACTATATCAGTATTGACTACAACCGGTACTAACTGGACATTGCACATCTATGACTTCCTACCAAAATTAGTTAAAAGAATTAAGTTAACAAATTGTCAATTGGAACAATTGAAAAGTTTAAAACTAAATTGACAAATATATTGGCACAAGTACAATATATTTAAAATATTTTTGGTAATTTCCGGCTAGAATGCTATACTTTTTATATAACCACTAGATAATGATATGATAGCATTTATCATTACCTTTTCTCCGTCCTGGGCAAGTACTCACCACCGGGCCCAAAGGTCTTGTTCCTTGGGCGCTTCGAGGACCTTTCGGGCGCGTTTGGTAACGTTTCTGTTAAAAAATTGTTCTAGGGAATAGAAATAGAAAAAACTATTTCTGTTTCGAGGAACAATTTTTTAACAAAAATACGCGTTTAGTAAACTTGTTCCGGGAATAAAAAATGAATAGAAACACGTTTGGTAAATTTATATTCTTTTTTTGTTTCTTTTAATTTTTTAATATTTTTAATATTTTTCCTTTTTTCCTTTCTTTTTTCTATTTTCTTTTTTTCTTCTTTTGGACCGCGGCCTCGCCTTGGGCGGGCGAGCTTTGGCTTGGCCGAGGGCTGGCGAGGTCGCCAACCCTCGACGGCATCGCCGGCCCTCGATGGCCGGTCGCCGGCCATGGCCGAGGCCGGCGACCGGCCAAAGAAAAAAGAAGAAGAAAATAAGAAGAAAAGAGAAGAGAGAGAAAAAATGTTCTTTAAAAGTGTTTCTGGAACAAAAAAACAACTTTTTTTTGTTTCTTATTTCCGTTCCAATTTTGTTTCGGGAACAAAAAAACAGATTTTGAACAAAAACGCAAACAAACGCGTTTCTGTTCTTTTTTTGTTCCCGGAAAAAAAAAACAAAATTTTTGTTCATAAACAAGAAAAAAGAACATTACCATGTAGGGCCTTCGAGAGCGCATGGTCATTTCATGAAAATTAAGACGGCCCATCTCGTTTCTTATTACTAGCCTTTTCGATCCGTGGTTACAACTTACAAGGGTGTCTAGGTTAGGCCCAAATTCTGGATGGACTTGGGCGGGCTGAACTTGAGCTTTGCCAAACAACAAAAAGCAAAGCAAAAAGGCTTGGTGGCCTAGACCGATCGGCCTAACATTGATATCCAAGCTCACCCAATTGCCGGGCGAACCTGTCGGGGCCATCGCCCACACGTTGAGTCACGCGTCACTTTATCGTTGGTCGGGGTACACACTGACTTAGCGCATGCTGACGCGTCACTTTCTCATTGGTCTGTGCATCGTGGAGGCTTTATCTTCGTTCTTGACTCATCTACTCGTCTTCGAGCCAAGCCGAGGACAACATTCTCGAGCCACTTCTAATATTCAATTGGCTAATCATGTAGGAACACCTGTTGGCCTCTCTCCAACAAACTCTAGCCATTCTCGCCCCATATAAATCCTCACGTATTTCTTCGTTACCCACCAAACTACTCCACAAGCACTATCACTTAGAGAAATCACACAAACCCTAATTCTGAGCAAACCCTAAGCATGGCTCGCTCCCATGCCATTTGCATTTCCTCCGTCATCTTGCTCTCCCTCTTCCTCACTTGCGCCAGTGCTGCCGTGTTTGACATTTGGAACTGTAGGATTTCAAGTCGGCGGAAGACGACTTACCTGATTCTGATGTGCAAACAGCGAATAGCCCCGGAACGAACGTTGAATTGCGAATAAATCACGAACAACACTACCTCACGTTAGTCTGGATGTAATCACAAGGAAAACACCCGATTTCCACAGGATAAATGCCTATTATTCTTACAAAGATGAAATGGAACGCTTAGATGGAAAGGGGAGAGAAAATGAAGAAAATGTTCTGAATGTACGTTTGTCCAACCACTCCAACGGTTGTCTTCGTGGGTCTTTTATATGACCCCATTACACCACTTCATCGTAGCATATCAAGTCCAAATGGTGCGGTCCAATCGCACCCCATCATGAACGTATTAGCTAAAGTACAACATCTCCCACTCGGACATGATGGACTTGATAGCTCTCTATCAAGAATATAAGGCATTCAACATTCATCAACTTTACAAAATAATTCATACTGGCAAATAAGCCGTGCGACCAGTGAGTACACCTGCACTTGGGAGCTCAAATTATGCACATGTTAGGGATAACATAATGGCTACAACCTCGAAAAGAAATAAACAATCGATGTCTCACAGTGCCCCAGACATATTTTGTTACATCAATCCAAGTATACCTATCCCTTAAAGGCTATACTTGATTATTCTCAAAAACACCATGTATTTACAATTACATCCGCAACCACATAGGGCGATATAATTGGTCGACCAGTAGATACATGCGATAGATGTAAAAACAACAATAGTCTTCCTTCGCACTCATGTCTTTCTCAATTTCAAAACAACTACTTTCCTAGACACGTCCCATAGGCCATATCCATTCATGACCGCCCGTAACATGCTAAAGTAGCAACATTGATCTTTCACTTCGAGAACATAGTCATAAGTAACATAGGACACAAAATTGAGGTAAATTATAAATTACCTCAAGGGCTCACACGATGAGTAAATAGGGATAATTTTACTCACATTCCCTTGTTGGTCGTATAATGCACGTGTAGTATGAATTACATGCTATAGTGGATTACTCTTTCTAGAAGAGCGTATGTCATTTATTAAATATATCAACTATACGGATCTTAGCCTAAACATAGTCACGTGCTTTTCACGTACTCATGTTTAGCCCGAGTGCTATATCAGCTCGCTTTCTATAGTGCCCAATTAAGTACTCGCATCCGGCATCTTATAGGTATACATGATTATGGGACTATCATGTTCAGTCTTATTATAAAAAAAATCACAGACCTCATCTTGACTCCAATCAATGCGACATATTTTATATACCAAACTTGCTCTTTAGCATTTATTTGTACATAACGTCTCCTCCCAACGTGCTTTCTAAAGCACTTGAGGCGATTGCTTGTGTGAGTGAGCCAATCATTGCCTACTGACATACTTTTCAATAATATGTGTGTGTTTATGCTAGTCTCATAGCGGATTTGTACTTATTGATTAAAACATCAAATCACTAATAAACAAACAAGTACAATACATCTGTCCACAAATACATAAACCAATGATCCTTTACAATAACAGATATCACATTCTACGCAATCCTAGCAACATCCTATGGGTCAAGAATATATCTCTAGGAATGGCCTTCGTAAATGGATCAGCAACCATTCTATTAGTTGAAATATATTGCAGGATCACTTCTTTCTGCGCTATAATATCTCTGATGAAGTTATTCTTTATGTCAATGTGCTTTGTCCTTCCATGATACTTGGGATCTTTCACATAGGCAATGGCTGCTTGACTATCGCAATAAACTGTCACCGATCTTGGAACTTCAGTGACAGTGGCTAAATTTTCCAAGAAACGTTTTAGCCATGCTGCTTCTTGCACTACGGTAGAATATGCAATAAATTCTGCCTCCATCGTAGACAATGCCGTGCATGTCTGTTTCTTGCTATTCTAAGAAATCGCACCTCCATTGAGCAAGAACGCATATCCAGAAGTCGATTTACGCTCATTTAGGTCTCCACCCCAATCGGCATCTGAATAACCCAATAGGCGTAAATCATTCTCTTGGTAACAAAGTCGATAGTCCATGGTGCCCTTCAAGTATCTTGGAATCCTCTTCACTGCTTTCCAGTGTACTTGACCAGGATTTGATTGATATCGGCTCACCAATTTTACGGCATAACATATGTTGGGTCGAGTATACATCATAGCATACATCAAACTTCCCACCGCACTAACGTAAGGAACAGTTTCCATCACTTTGATTTCTTCTGGAGTCTTAGGACACATCTCAGTATTTAGGCCTTCACTTTGCATGACAGGGGTATCAATGGGATTACAATGCTGCATATTGAAACGCTCAAGAATCTTCATAATATAAGACTCTTGTGATAAAGTAAGGAGTTTCCTCGATCGATCTCTTTCAATCTTAACTCCTAATATATAAGCAGCTTCTCCCATGTCCTTCATCTCAAAATTGGAGGACAACCATTTTTTTATGGTGATAACCAAAACCTTGTTATTTCCAGCCAATAGAATATTGTTCACATAAAGTGATAAAATCACAAATTTATCTTTAGACCGCTTGACATATACACAGTGATCTTCTTCGATCATCGTGAAACCAAAAGTTATTATTGCTCGATGAAAACGAAGATACCACTGTCTAGATGATTGCTTAAGGCCATATATTGTGCGATGAAGCTTGCAAACTTTATGCTCTTGATCTTTAGCTATGAACCTATTGGTTGTTTCATATAGATTTCCTCATCTAATTCTCCATTGAGAAATGCCGTTTTTACATCCATTTGATGTAATTCAAGGTCCAAATGTGCAACGATAGCTAGAATAAGACGTATTGAGGCAAACCTTATAACTGGTGAAAAAGTTTCCTTATAGTCTATACCCTCTTGTTGAGTATAACCTTTTGCCACAAGGCGAGCCTTATACTTTTTAATGGATCCATCCGCCCTTCGCTTAATCTTGAAGACTCATTTGTTTCCAATGGCCTTACGATTGGGTGGTAGATCAACCAAGTCCCAGACGTGGTTTGCCCTCATTGATTCAATTTCATCTTCCAAAGCTTTTCTCCATTCTTCCTTGTCAGAGGATGAGAGAGCCTCTTAAACAGTCTTAGGCTCGGTATCGTCATTTTGAGCAATCATAAATGCTTCCCCTTCAATCTCAAAATGACGACGGGGAATACTTTTACAATTATTTTTACGCAATTGAATTTCTCTTGAATTCAATTCATCAGGCGATGCAACACTCCCACTAGGTCTTGTGTGTTGAGGTAAATCTTCATTTCCCTCTACAACATCAGTAGGTGTGTTATCAGGATCTTCCATCTCATATAATTGGAAGTCCTTATCAATCTCACCTCTACTAGGAAAATCGTTCTCAAAGAACGTGACATCTCGTGACTCCATTTCGGTCACACTTCCATCATCTTGTTCACCTATGAACACGTACCCTTTGGAGTGTTCGGAATATCTTATAAAGATACATTTCTTCCCTCTAGGACCTAATTTGCCATGTTTATGGGAAGAATCATGAACATAAGCTGAACATCCCCGTGGACGTAGACTACTCAAATCTAGTTTCCTACTAGTCCATAATTCATAAGGGGTGGAAGTGACCGATTTTAAGGGCACACGGTTAAGTATATAGGTAGTAGTCAATAACACATCTCCCCAATAGGAAATAGGTAAATTTGTTTGCGCTATCATAGGCCTAACCATTTCCAATAGGGTTCTATTTCTTCTCTCAGCTACCCCATTTTGTTGTGGAGTACCAGGAATAGTCAATTGTCGTACAACTCCCTTTTCATCACAAAGAGCCTTGAATTGCTCTGATAGATACTCACGTCCACGATCGGTTCTTAATGCCTTTATTGTTTTGTTCAACTGATTTTCTACCATCGCTATATATTGTCTAAAGCAGTCTAATGCTTCTGACTTATGGGAGATCATAAAAACATAACCAAAACGTATGGAGTCATCTATGAAAGTGATGAAATATGAGGCTCCATGCCTCGCCTTCACATTCAAAGGACCATAAATGTCAGAATAGATGAGATGCAATGGAAATTTAACTCTAGTCCATTTACCGAATGGTTTTCTAGTTGCTTTTCCCATGATGCAATGGAAATTTAACTCTAGTCCATTTACCGAATGGTTTTCTAGTTGCTTTTCCCACTAGACAATGTTCACATACAGATAGACTAACATTAGTGAGTGACCCTAAAAGGCATTCTCTAGCTAATTTTTACATTCTTTGCAATCCAATGTGACCTAATCTAGCATGCCAAGTGCTTGCATCAATCTCAACATTATTAGAAGAATCAATTAAAGAAAAACAATCATCAACATTAACATTGTACTAATCATAGTCAATGTCTAACACCATAAAACCATTCGATACATGACCTGAACCATAATAAACTGTTCCATACAAAATGTCAACACAATCACCATGGAAATTCAATACATAACCTAAGCTAAGAAGAACAACTACAGAGACCAAGTTTCGTCAAATATCTGGAGCATAAAGAACATCATGTAGGAATAGGTTTTGACCACCACGTAAGATTAATTTACATGTGATGATACCCTTCACTTCAACTCTTGAGTTATTCCCAACATATATCCATCTTCTTCTAAGCGGTATTCGACGATAGTCCACAAATGCTTCTCGGTCTCTAGCTACATGGTCTGTTGCTCCTAAGTCTACAGTCCACATTGGATGAGATTCAGCAAGCATTACAGTACTAGGAACAAAAGCATTACTCAAAGTAATGGAATAATAGGGTACCTTTTTCGGCTCAGTGCATTCACGAGCAAAGTGACTCCTCTTGCCACAATTGTGGCACTCCATCTTAGCCTTGTCCTTCTTCCCACCACGCTTCTTGCGTCGAAAGGTCTTAGCCCTCTTGGATCCCTGATCAGTCATCTTCCCTTTGTTGTTGAACTGAAGATTCCTCTTGCGCTTGAAGCCCGAAGCTTTGTGCGAACTTGATTCAGCAACATAAGCATGGGTAGAGGATCTCGCAGCCTCTAGGCGCTCATCCTCTAGTTCCATATGACGCACAATATCATCAAAAGTGACGATGTTCTCATTATGCGTCATATTGATCTTCATATGCTCCCAATTATCAGGAAGAGACCTTATAACAGCCTGAACTTGCTGTTCATCGAAGGGAGTGACGCCGACTTCAGCTCACGGATCATGTTTGACATCTCCGAAGATGCTACCTCATCGTTACATTTGGGCGCTTTCGGAATGTGTCAAACTTGATGGTGAGTCTCCTCGGCCTTAGTGGCGGATGTACCCCCAAACTTATCTTTCAAGGCAACCCACATAGCTTGAGCTTTGTCATAACTCTCAAACTCACACATGAGATCATCTTGCATACAGCTTAGTAATGTGATGCGAGCAATGCTATTTTTCTTTTTCCAAGCTTGATAAGCTTCCAGATCTCTCCTGTGTTGAGCTGAAGTTCCATGCTTAGGTTCATCCATGGTATGGTTGAGGGTTTCCAAAACCTCTTGCTCCTCAAGGATGCACTGAACCTTTCGGTGCCAAATATCATAATTGTCACCGTTCAGCTTCTCACTCATATTAAGGTCAGCCACAATGATCTTGGATGCCGAAGCCATAATTAATTGCTATAACACATTGACATAATAAACACAGAATCAATACTAGCACACTATACAGAGTAACACACATATTTAATTTGCAGCAAAGACAAATTAAATTAATGATAATTCAACAAAAGACACAAAAGCAAAAGTTCACAATGTTCCCAATCAACTTCTATGTACAATTGTTCTATTATCATTAATTAGTTTAATTTTGCGCAAATCTTAAGTTCTAGGTGAGAACTCCTTTCAATTCTACCAATCTACGAACTCCCACTAGGAAAAATAATTACATGACCTTATGTAATTTCTACATTTTTCCTTAACACAAAAAACATAGGATAATAACAACCAACGTATAAACAACAATCATGGTTCAATTATAATTAAAATTGCAATTCAACATGTAATGGATTTTCTACCATTGTTCTAATTTTCTAGCAACTAGATTATTACAAGTATATTAATATATATATATATATATATATATATATATATATATATCATATTATTGAACCAAGCTCTACACAACATATATAACATCATTTGCACACAAGCTAGCTAATGTATTTTCCTAATCACAAGAAAATACAAGCTACATATGAATAAGCTGCATTAAACCCAAAAAAAATACGCATACATAGGGTTTCCAAAGCATTTTCATACACTTATAAAATTCAAAAGTATAAAATAAGTATACCACAGTGTAGAGAACATTCATACGAACCAAACGCTACTGACCACGCTCCAATCGGAGCCCGCACGTGCCCCCATGCGCCGCCTGAGTGCGCGGCGCGTGTGGCACACGCGCCAGCGAGCCAAATGGCTCTTGGCCGGTCCGATTGGTCCAACTAGTGACCGGTTCAACCGGTCCGACCGGTGATCGATCAACGGCCTGGTTGGGTCAGGTCAACCGGGTCGGATCCCGGGTCGAGTCATGGGTCGGGTCGGGTCGGGTCGGGTCGCCGGTTGTGACGTTCGCTAGCACTTTAGAAGCGTGGCACCCACGCGCAGCGGCTTTTGGCCGCGCGTGTGGGCGCGTCCGGCGTCTCCCGGCGGCGCTTGACCCATCGCCGGACTCGTCTCGACGAGCTCTTTCACCCTATATATTCAAAAATTAATTTTGACCAAAAAATTATTTCGAAAAACGGCCAAAACCACACTGATGCACGTGACCCCGAACCCATTCTTTGCTCCGGTTCAATTTTGAGTTTTTCATATGGCAATTCCGACTATCAGAGATCCAAATAGTGTAGGATACAAACTCTTGATCTCAGCATCAAATGGTAAATGAGAAAACTCGATGAAAAATAAGACAGAAATCACGACCGGGCTCTGATACCAATGTAGGATTTCAAGTCGGCGGAAGACGACTTACCTGATTCCGATGTGCAAACATCGAATAGCCTCGGAACGAACGTTGAATTGCAAATAAATCATGAACAACACTACCTCACGTTAGTATGGATGTAATCACAAGGAAAACACCCGATTTCCACAACATAAATGCCTATTGTTCTTGCAAAGATGAAATGGAACGCCTTGATGGAAAGGAGAGAGAAAATGAAGAAAATGTTTTGAACGTACGTTTGTCCAACCACTCCAACGGTTGTCTTCAGGGGTCTTTTATATGACCCCATTACACCCCTTCATCGTAGCATATCAAGTCCAAATGGTGCGGTCCAATCGCATCCCATCATGGACGAACTAGCTAAAGTACAACAGGAACAATTGCCCCTACACGGTCTGGGTTGCAACAGTCCTAGGAGGTGGCCGACGGCTCGACCCAAGCTAGTCCTGGAGCCTAAACGTCAATCCCGGCAAGGTAGGTGCCCGTATCTAGGCCCGGACTAATTGCCAGTTTGATGCGGTTGGGAAGGGCAAGTGCCAGACTGGCGACTGCGGTGGTGTCCACAACTGCACATCCTATGGCCAGCCCCCGAACACCTGGCCGAGTACGGGCTGAACCAGTTCAGTGACTTCCTTGACATCTCCCTGATCGATGGCTTCAACGTCCCCATGGACTTCAGCCCGACATCCAATGGGTGCAACCGTGGGATCGAGTGCACAGCCGACATCATTGGCCAGTGCCTTGCCCAGCTGAAGGCGCCCGGCGATTGCAACAACCCCTGCGCCGTGTTCAAGACCGACGAGTACTGTTGCACCTTTGGAAGCTGCGACCCCACGGATTTCTCCAAGTTCTTTAAGGACAGGTGCCCCAATGCTTACAGTTACCCTAGGGATGATGTAGCCAGTTCTTTCACTTGCCCTGCTGGAACCGACTATAGGGTTGTGTTTTGCCCTCACAAATGTAAGTATGGAAATAGACTATGCTCTCTATTATTTTCTGAAAAAAGTTTGAATTAATCTTTGTTACAAACTTTTTTGTGATAAACTAACCTTTTTTTTTTTGTGTGTCTAAACTAACCTTTTTTTTTTTTTGTCTTCTTTTGTGAGTTTTTATTGTGATTTGGCCCCGAGATTATTTACGCAGCTATTAATCTTTTTAAGATTTTTATAAGGAGGGGTTTCAGAAAAAAAAAACGAAAAGAAATTAGATCTATTTTGATAATAGTCAATTCAATCTCGACCTAAAAATATGCAGGGAATAAGGGTGAAGACCAAAAAAATATGTTAAAACCCGACCACAACGCCGCGATTAATAGGAGAATCGAATTTTACGTGCTTGACTGAAAGTTAAATCAAATATTTTTCGAAGGAGTTTCATTACATTTGCGAGTTTGACTTAGTCTTGTCTTGACTAAACAAAGGTCTCAAAGTGATATCTGTTTTTGAGGTTTTAAACAAATGTTGCTTAAATCACACGCAAAAAAAAAAAAAATTAACAAAATATATTTTATCGTCTACAAAATTATTTAGACATAAATTATTCTTGATGTTTAAAAAATTATACATTGACTAATTATTTTAAATGATACAAATAATTATTTTTAGAAAAATATTTTCTCAATTTTTCATTTTTATGAAACAAATGGAGTCTTAATCATTTTGAGTCATTCTTTTCTTTTGTAGTTGTTCTCTAGAAGGTGCAACAAGAGCACCTAACATAAAATTAAATAAAAGGAAGCCTAATTATCTAATAAAGCATCAATTAATGGTGATTGAGCATATAGTTATGCATTCGAAATTGCAATATTTACTCATTTGATTATTTAATTATTGCCCTCGGAACACTTTTTCATAGGACCCTAGACAATTAAACCAACTTATGAGTAAGTACATCTATGACTTATGGGGCTGCACAAGTTTATATGGGTATTCTAGTATGGATCTTGTCAATGAGTGCGCTCACTAGGTCACTCGTTTATCAAATCTAATAAGAAAGATTTTTTTTTTCTAATTTTAATAGAATTATTACACATGACATAGGAGGGATGGTGCTTTGAAAATAACAAACATTCTTTAGTTGGATTTTAACAAAATCCATATGAACTATCGATAAATTATAACTAAGAAAGATAAATAATTAACATGGCGTCGCTTATGTGAAGTGTATTCGGCACTTTATCCTTTAAATGGACGCGTTGATTATTATCCATTCTCAGTGATCATATCATTAAGGAAAGGAAGGGCTCAATCTACTTCGCTATGAGCAAAACCATAGCATATTTACTGCGTTCATATTTGACGTTGACAAATTTTAGATCGGACACCTACGCAAGATCTAATAGTCGACTGTGACAAAAAATTTGACAACTAACAAGAATGCCTGGTAAAATTTCCATGCATATAATCAAATCAAAGCGAACTTGCCGCGTTCAAATTCGAAAGACTTGACATTGACATTTTTTAGATTGGACACCGACGCAAAATTCAATGAACCTTGAATCCGACGACCGACAAGAGCGGAGTTAAATTTTTGGCCCACGTACTCGTGGGTGGGAAGACGAGCACGAAAGAGTGATGCCGTGTGGCCACGGGTTTCTAGTTTCTATCGATGGCATGTGCTTTGACTATATCAAACTGGGAGAAGTTCCTCTCTCGATCTCCTTAGTCCTCAGTCCTTACGCAGCCTCCGCGAAAGGCACGTATATCCATTCGTTGACTCGTGGTTTGTCCCCCATTTGAAACGATCGTCTGCTCTGAAATTTCTGGGAAAGTTCGCTGGCATTTATCGTCGATTTCCCCATTCCTTACCCCAAATCTATGGCTCCTCAATCTAATAGACCCCTCTCGGCCAATCAAAATAATCAGCGAGGGGAGCTCAATGGAAAAAATGGCTCTTCTTCAAACGGTTCTAGCACTCGTGTCCCGGTCAAGCGTTCAAGAACCAAGATGAGCTCAATCCTCGGCCTCCGTCCCTAATCTCGTCCCTTCTGCTGACCCTCTTCCTCACTTCCACATATGCAGCTACTTTTAGGGTTGTGAACCAATGCACATACACTTTGTTTGGGTCGCGGCAACACCTGGTGGCGGCGCCGCTTGACCCGGCCCGGACGTGGGTCCTATCCGTGGCGCGGGCACGGCCACGGGGTGCATATGGGGCGGACCAATTGCATCTTCGACGCCAACGGCCGGAGGCCCCTTTGCGATGCGCGGCGCGACCTAGTCTTGGACTCTGCTCAAGCTCCGTGTAGGTCGCGCCCAAGACCGTCGCAGAGTTCAACTTGAACCAGAACGGTTGGGACGTCCTGGACATATCGCTTGTCAACGGTTTCAACATCCCCATGCACTTGAGGCCCACCACCGGTGCGTGCAGGGGGATCAAGTGCTCAGATGACGTCAACAGCCAGTGCCCAGAGGGGCTGAAGGTCCCTGGGGGGTGTGTCGCGACCTACCCTCAGGGGGGAGGGAATAGGTTTAGGGTATTGCCCGAAGGACGGGCCTAAGGCCCGTGATTAGGCGCGGGCTCTCCCAAGCCCCATACCCCCGTGACGTTGGGATATTTTTCATGAATTTTTGCATAAAAGGAGTCGCTAGCTTTATTGAGCGCAGTTAAAAGCAAAGTGGCGTAGGAGCGTCTCACTTCCTACGCAACCAGAGAATTTAGGTTCGGGGACTGATTACACTAATTAACCAATTAGTCTTTTCGCACCTAATCTTGTTCATTTTAACAAAATGAATTTTTGCTGACGATTTGGATTGATTTTATATTTATCCACTAACATGCGAGGTGATCATGCAAAGTCGTGATCATTAAAGTAAATCATAACTACCAAGATTTTAATTGTAAAGTAAAATTAACACATACCACTAAGCAATTGCAAACATACTTAAACAGGTGAATTAAACATGCAATATAATCAATATACAAGCAATTTAAGGCCTAAATACACTATAAATGCAATACATGGCCATTCCTAAACAAAACCTACATTTTTTGGATTTTCGAAATTTTTTAAATTTTTTAAATTTTAAATTTTTTTAAATTTTTTTTAAATTTTTTAAATTTTTTTTTAAAATTTTTTAATTTTTTAATTAAATTTTTTTTTAAATTTTTTTTTAAAAAATAATATTAATTTTTTAATTAAAAATGGGCGAACCGGGTCGGATCCGATTTGACCCGACCCGGTTGGCTCGGATCGGCCCGGTCCGAACCGACCCAGGTTCGACCCGGTCGGGTCGGTTCCGGTTCGACCCGACCCGGTCTTGCCGCGAGTCGGGTCCGGTCTCCGACCGGACCCGGGCTGGGCCCAGACCAGAATTGGTCGGGCCCTCGCCTGATTTGGGGTTGGGGCCGACCGACAGGCCCAACCCTCCTCGACGAAGCTCGCGGGCCCTAGCAGGACTGGGCCTGAACTGTGGGCCCAATCCAGTCCACAAAAAAAACCTAAATAAACTAAAGCCTGACCCAACACCCAAAAAAAAATCTAATACTAACCCGGCCCAATGACCTTGCTCCAGCCCAGGGAGAAATCAGCCTACGCACGCAGGCCCGGCCCGGACGGATCAAAACTCTACCCGGTTTGCGACCCACGCCCGACTTGTGCGACCCGGTTCATGGCCGAAACCCTAAGGTTTCTTCGCAGCGCCGAGAGGGATGGCAGGGACGTCGGCGGTTCGGCGGCAGCGGCAGTGTGGGCGGCGGTGGTTCGGCGAGGGGTGGTGACGACGTCAGGGTCGGCGAACAGGAGCTCGGCTGCTGCAGGTTGCGTGGCGAGGGGAGCGAGCGGCGGCGTCGGGTCGCTAGTCCGAGCGGCACGGGCGGAGCGGCAGGCAGGGGGTAGAAGACAGCTTCACTCGGAGGAGGCTCGGAGCGGATTTGCTGGGCGTCGGAGTACGGCGGTGACTGGTGGAGACGCGGCCAGGAGCAGCAGCGCGGAGGTGTGGGCCGGTGCGGGGCTCGCTCGGCGGTGGAGTGACGACCAGCTCAGATCTCCCGTCGTCGGGACTCAGCGAAGACGCGGCCGAGGCGTGCGGTGGCTAGGCGAGACGGGATGCGCCGGCGAGGAGGAGTCTGGCGGCCTGGCGAGGATCAGCAACCAGGAGCAGAGGCGGCGTCGTGGGGGCTCGGGATCTGGTGCTTGGGCAAGAGGACGGCGGCTTGGCGCAGTGGGTCGCTCGGAGCGCAGCAGTGACGACGCGCAGACGCGCGGTACCACGGGGTCGTGCTTCGGCACGATAGATCTGGGCAGAGGCGTGGCCGGCAGAGGCAGGCTGTTAGGGGACGGCGTTCGGAGGGCAGCGGCTCGGACGAAGGACGGCAGTAACCGCCGCTACCCTCCTCTCCTAGATCTGGCTTCCGGGGAAGCGCGCGGCGACCGGTGTTGCCGATGGAGGCACGACTCGAGGAAGCGACACGGGTGAGGGGGGCTTGGAGCAGCGGTGTCCGGCGGAGGCGCGCGGTTGCTCGTGGAGACGCAGCAGAACGGCGAATGCTGGGCCGAGGCGTCGCGAGGTCGACGAGCGGCACTCGGACAAAAGGGGGGGGGGTCGGTCGAACGGCAACGGCGGCGGCGGCGACGCCGCCGCCACCCTTCCTTCCGGTTTTCCCTCTCTTTTTCTCCTCTCTCTCTTTCTGCGTTTTTTTTTTTCTCTGTTCCAGTGTTCTCTGAGTCTGGTCTCCCTGTTCCCTCTCCTCCTCCCCTGTTGAGCTCTCCCCTGTGTTTTTTTTGTTCTTCTCTATTCCGTCTTCCTCTCTCCTTCGTCTCTCTCCAGCTCCTGTTTTTGCTGCGTTCCTGTGCTTTCTTTTTTCTTTTTTGCTATCGCTAGGGTTTCATCTGAAAGTGGAGGAAGGAGAAAGCGAAATGGGCCGGGCCAAGGCGAAATCCGGCCCGGCCCCTTCCATGTCTTCTTTTTTCTATTTTTTGTTGTTTTTTCTTTTCCTTTTGTTTTCTTTTTTTTTTTTTTTTTTTTGTTTTTTTTTTTTTTTTTTAGTGGCTAATTTATAATCTTGTACATAATAAAATTGTAAAATTTAGGTGTCAACAGGGTGCAACGATCCGTGCTCAGTGTTCACGGGTTTCTAGTTTCTATCGATGACATGTGCTTTGACTAAATCAAACCGAGAGAAGTTCCTCTCTCGATCTCTCTAGTCCTCGGTCCTTACGCAGTCACAGCGAAAGACGCGTATATCCATTCGTTGACTCGTGATCAGTCCCCCATTTGAAACGATCGTCTGCTCTGAAATTTCTGGGAAAGTTAGCTGGGAAATTCGCTGGCATTTTATCGTCGATTTCCCCATTCATTAAGCCAAATCTATGGCTCCTCAATCTACATAGACTCCTCTCTGCGAATCAAAATAATCAGCAAGGGGAGCTCAATGGAAAAAAATGTCTCTTCTTCAAACGGTTCTAGCACTCGTGTCCCGGTCAAGTGTTCAAGAACCAAGATGAGCTCAATCCTCGCGCCTCTGTCCCTAATCTCGTCCCTTCTGCTGACCCTCTTCCTCACTTCCACACATGCAGCTACTTTTAGGGTTGTCAACCAATGCACATACACTGTTTGGGCAGCGGCAACATACGGTGGCGGGCGCCGGCTTGACCATAACCAGACGTGGGTCCTATCCGCGGGCCCGGGCGCAACCACGGGGCGCATATTTGGCCGGACCAATTGCATCTTCGACGCCAGGGGCGGGGACCAGTGCGAGAGCTGCAACCAAGTCTCGGACTGCTCAATCCCCACTAGCCCGCCTACCACCCTCGCAGAGTTCTCCTTGAGCCAGCTGAACGATGTGGACTTCCTGGACATATCGCTTGTTTACGGTTTCAACATCCCGATCCACGTGAGGCCCACCACCGGTGCGTGCAGGGGGATCAAGTGCTCAGATGATATCAACAGCCAGTGCCCAGAGGAGCTGAAGGCCCCCGGGGGGTGCAACGATCCGTGCACAGTGTTCAAGACCGCCGAGTATTGTTGCAACAATGCGTCGGAGAGCTGTGGCCCTACTGCTTACTCCCAATTCTTCAAGGATAGGTGCCCGGATGCTTATAGCTACCCACGTGATGATCCAGCAACCTTTACTTGCCCAGGTGGTACCAACTATTCCGTCACATTTTGCCCATGAGGGCCAAAATTTTACATAGAATAAAAATAACGTTGGGAATTAATGAAAGTAGCTCACGAGCTCAATTTATAGGGTTTTTGCCCTTCACTACTTTATAGCTTTGGTGACGATTTATATGAAATGCGAGTTAAAGATTCCTCTCGTTTACACCCCATATTATTTTCAATTCTTTGGTATGCTATAAGTATATCCTCTAAATGAAAGAGATTGCCTTTGCCATTTAGGAGATTTGACAAGTTGGTCATGACTCAATATCGGTTCGTGTTTCATGAAATGATCACGATGAATCTAAATCCTAGTGAAGATAAATTTCCTTTAGCCTTCCTGGCCAGCCTTTTGTCTTGATTATTTATTTAGTTTCAAGTGGGCGACAATTGGATTATCGTAACTTGAAATTTCAAATACCTCAACTTTACGAAATATAGTCACTTTCTTTTTCACGAGAGAACCACGGACGAGAGATTCGAGGTCCGGAGAGAGAGAGAGGAGATCCGAGAGAAAGGTTGAAAGAACGATTGAGAGGGAGAGTAGAGCGAGAAGTCGAGATTTGAGAGAGGGTATAGAACAAGAGAGAAGCTCGGCCGCGCTCGAGACCCCGCTTCCTGGCGCTCGTTCTTCCAGTAAGTCTGTTTTTCTTGAGTTCAACCCCTTTTGACCCGAGGATCCCGTCTCGACGACACAAGGCGGTAGGCCACGGCTCGATCCGTCCCGGGCCCATTTGCTGTCCGACGTTGCCCAGTCTGGTAGGGCCCCATCACCCGAGCGCATAGGCAAGCTGTGCGTCGCTCCATTTTCGGGCCGCCGGATTCTTCGGTTCGATTGAGTTCCGACCCCGGCGGTGCTGCGTTTTGTTGCCTCTGGACCCTGCTTGGTCGTCTGTTTCTATGTCGGTCGCCTTTTGACGTCCCGGTCGAGTTATCCCTTGCCCTCCGGTCGACGCCCACACCGAGTGTTCGATGAAATGTGTACCCATGAAAGTTTTGTCCTTCTAGCTGAAACCGGAGATCCCTTTGTTCACATCTTGTTGGTTTCTATAGGTCATTGTCGTGATTACTCGCTTCTGTTCTTGTTACGGTTATTTTCGTGTGCGTGGTGTGTTTTGCGTTCATCGTTCCGGTGATGGACGGTAGCCAACTTTGATTTTTGTGGAGGGTGAGAATGGATGGTGGACAAATGAGAAGCGTTCAGTTCTGCATCTTCAGTAAGAACGATTGAGGTTTAGTTTTAATCTTGTCGGCTTTTGCTTAGGATGAGTGAAATATGTTGATCTGCTGGGCTCCGGGCATGACGTGAGTGCAGACGTTCGTGAGAAGTGAGCAGGGGAGCAGCAAGGGAGGTGACCCATGTTGGGCGAAGGCGAGGGGACGAACAAGAAAAAGGAAAGAAATAAGAAAAAAAAAGTAGAAATGGAATAATAAAAGAATAAAAACATGGGTTAGAAGTTTTGTGAATCTGGACTAAGCTTGTGGGGCTGGCTTTAGTTTTGGGCTTAGATCATTTAAAAGTGAAATAGGAAATTTGGGCTTGCTTTGTTGAAACGGCTAATTCGGGCCGGATCCTTTGACCCAACCCATGGCTTCCTTTTTTTTTTTTTTTAGTTTAAAAAATTCAAAAAATCAGAAATATTTGGAAAAAGCTATAAAAAAAAAGAAGAAGAGAATCTTTAGAAATTGGACTTTGACCAGTTTCATTAGATTTTTCATGTTAATTTTGGTTTAGAACTAGTTTAGTATAAAAAAAAAAAGTGAAAATTTTTTGATAAAAAATCTTGCTCAAAATTAAACAAACTCTTAGGCTACGTCTAGCAATTATGATAAAAATTTATGATAGGATAAAATTTATCATATTATATGTTTGATGTATGCTCAAAATAAGATAATATCATATATAAATGGGATATAGACAAATAAAATTATTCCATGGGAGAGGTGAGATAAATGTGGATAAGATTTCTAATATCTATAATAGGAATTTTTTTCTCAAATAACAAATTAAATTAAATTTATACTTCAATATAAATAATATTTGAATCCTAATATAAGATATTCAAAATAACAAAAAATAAAAAATTATTTTTTAATGTAATCTTATTTTTATTTATATATTCGAATTTAATTCTATCTTATAATATAAATTCACTATATAAATGTATATTTACTACATATTTTAGATGTTTTTCATATTTTAGGTATATTAGTACAATTGTCCATTTAATAAAACTTTACTAGAGAATGATGGAAGCGGAAGAAAGAAATTTTAAAAAAAATTAATTAAAAGAGAGAGAGAAAAACAAAATAAATAAATAAATAAAAATAAAGTAGACAAGAATGGTACAAAAAGATTTTTACCATCTATAACCAAACAATATATGTAATATAATGTGAATATATTCAACTTTTTTATTACAATTATCAAACAATGGACATAATATAACAAAATCCTCTAGATCTTATATCTTGTCCTATCCAATCCTATCTTGATTAAAAATCCGGATGATTAAATATAACCTTAGGGCTTCGTAATAGGGTTTCATTGTTTCTTCTTTTTTTTAGAAGAGTTATCAATAGATTGCGTGCTTTCAATATATTAATTGTCCTTTACCTTTGGCTTCATTAATAATGGTATCTTTCTTATTTATTAGCGTTAGATGCCCACTTTGCCTTGCAATTTATTTAATGCATTCCTTGATTGGTTATTATTATGTTAATGATTGCATACTTGCATGATCATATCACGTGTTAGTGAATAGGTATAATATCAATTCCAATTGCAAGACAATGAACAATATTAGGTATTGAAAGGGTATTAACTAATTTATTAGTGTAATTAAATCTTCAACCCTAGATTCTCTGGTTGCATAGGAAGTAAGGCACACTCCCATGCCACACTTGGTTTCTAGGCTTGTGATGACTCTTTTTTAGAAAATTCTCATAGCATCACTTTGGAAACTCGACATCACGCGAGGTATAAACATGGGAAGGCCGTGTCTAAATCATGGGTCTTTAAGTCCATCTTTTAGGCATAACTCCTAAACTAACTATTCCCTCCCCTAAGGGGTAAGTCACGATAGTCACTGAGGCTTGGTGACTGACAAGAGATAGAAGGAAAGAAAAAAAAAGAAAAAAAATTAGGATATTAATAAAAACGATGACCTATGTCCACGTCAACAATTTTTGGTCAAGTGAACTCAATTAACTAAACGTAAAAATCCTTAGGATTAAATTGGCACTATTAAAGAGTTTATGACTAAATTAACAAAAATGAAGTTTGTGACATTTTGGACAATTTTTCCCATTGGAATTGAATTGCTTATTTAAACATTCAATCATAGTCACCACATCTATACTTATGCATTTATAGTATTTATAAAGTTAACTTTCAAATTTGATGTCCATCTATCAACCGATTAAAATACCCTTGTCTTCTGTATTTACAAATTAAAAAGTGAATTAGATATTATATAAGTGAAAATTCGATATCTCTAAACAGTTACCTAAAAAATGTCCTACTTTCATATTGTATGCCTTGCCTTCGAGAATCATTTCTCTATTCCCCTACCAAAAGCAATATCCATCCATCTCTTATGAGGCACACACAGTGCGAAAAATCTAAATCCTTAGTATACCAATTTTGTAGGCAAACCTTATTATTCATGATTGATTGGTACACTTTGGTAGAATATAAGGGGACCATATGGAAAACACAATAATAATGTGCCGCATCGCTTTATATATCAGGTTTTTTTTTTTTCAAATCAATCTTGACATGGTTAGATATTTCTCAATAAAAATACCTTGCGGAACACATGCCGGTTTTGATGCCTAGAATATCCCCTCAGCACGAAGCTTCCTCAGCACGAAGCTTCATCCCCTCTATCACCATTTGACATTTGACTAATGAGTCGTGTCAGAATTGTTATCCTGTAGACTGTCCTTATCCCCATATGTGTTAGTTTATCCGATAATGTGTAAGAGAAATCATGAACTCCCAAATTACTTATTGTAATGGAAACATTAGTCGTGGAAACCGAAATATTCAACGATAAAACACATGGCAAAATTTTCTTGGAGATCTATTTAAACTTTAGGGCTTATCCTGGTGACCCTGTAACTATGATCTTAATCCTATTATACAAGTTCATTAACCTTCGACAAACAAGCTTATGGAAGCCATCCAAATCAACTGTTCCTTGTCAAAAAGTGATCTATCCGACTTGGTCCACCTTCAAGATCAAGATGCCAAAGCCATCAAGTAGCCGCCTCTAACTTTATGAAATAGTGGACACCAGCCTTCATTTACGTGGCGCCAAAAAAAAAAAAAAAAAAAAAACCACTTTAGTTTAGCCTTTATAGGATCTATTATAAAAGCATGCTAGCAATATTTTCTATATAAACCCCCTTAGTAATCCGTTCTGTTAGAAAGCACTGCACATCTTCAATCACAACACAAATTAGAGCTAACTAGTGCTTCCCCGAAAATGGCCCTCGCCCTCCTCACCGTCCTCCTAGCCCTCTTCTTCGCACCCTCCCACTCCACCACCTTCACCGTCCGCAACAACTGCCCCTACACTGTCTGGGCAGCCGCCTCCCCTGGCGGCGGCCGTCGTCTCAACCGTGGCCAGACTTGGACCCTCAATGTTCCTGCAGGCACCTCCATGGCCCGGATCTGGGGCCGCACCAACTGCAACTTCGATGCTAGTGGGCGGGGCCATTGCCAGACCGGTGACTGCGGGAACGTCCTTCAGTGCACAGGATGGGGCGTGCCCCCCAACACCCTGGCCGAGTACGCGCTGAACCAGTTCGGCAACCTGGACTTCTACGACATCTCCCTAGTCGACGGGTTCAACATACCCATGGAATTTAGCCCCACCAGGCCGTCGTCGAAAGCCAAGTGTAGGCAAATCAAGTGCACAAGTGATGTCAATGGCCAGTGCCCTAACCAATTGAAGGCCCCCGGCGGGTGCAACAACCCGTGCACGGTGTTCAAGACCGATGAGTATTGTTGCACCAAAGGCAAGTGTGGTCCGACCAATTTTTCCAAATTTTTTAAGAACAAGTGCCCCGACGCTTACAGTTACCCTCAAGATGATCCCACCAGCACGTTCACTTGTCCGAGCGGGTCGACCGATTATAAGGTCGTGTTTTGCCCGATGGGGTCGTCTTATTTCCCCTTGGAGATGTTCGGAAGCGAGAGCTCAGAATGAAGGGTTTGGCTAAATCGTGTGGCCAAACAGAGAATATATAATTCAAATAAATGATGCTCTCGAGAAGAGCAACGTTCGGTGTTGCTGGTCGTGATTTCCTCGAGAAGTAGTTCTTGTGTTGTTTTATTATGTGTGTGTCGAGAAGTAGTTCTTATGTTGTGTTGTTTCGTTATGTATGTATCTATAAGAAATGCGACCTCAGTTTTCAAATAAGATAACCAAGTTATCTTACGAGCATGGATAAGATCGATCAGAATGTATTAGGCACTTTTTGAAGGGGAAAATTCTCATAAAAACTATTAAACCTATTGCATTTATACTAATTCGTTTCTAAATCTTTTAATTTGGCCGATTTAGTTCGAACCTTATAATAATTTGCCAATTTAGTCATTCAACCTAATTTTAATTGGAAATTGCCGATATAATGGTTTAGTCAACATTAATTATTTTACATAATATGATTGGTACGAGCGTGAATAATTTCTTTTTTAAAATTTAATTTTTTTTTATTATTTTTTTCTTTTTTTTAACCCTATTGGCCTAAACCAAGCAAGGGTCGATTGGGTACCTTGCCAGCAAAAGTTTAAAAAGAAAGAAAGAAAGAAGAAAAAACATGAGAAGAAAAAAAAAGGAAGAGGAAAAAGAAAAAACTAGAAAAAAATTATTCACTTAATTACTGCTCGTGTCATGTAGGGTGACTCGTGCCGACTAAACCGCCACATTGGCAATTTCTGATTAAAATTGGTTGTAATGATTAAATTAGCATAATTAAAATGTTTATAACCGAAGTAACAAATTGCCATAAAGTTTAGGATTAAATTGGTTAATTTAAAAGGTTTATGATTGAATTGGCACAAACACAATAATTTTAGAACTTTTTTGGTAATTTCTCCCCTATGAAGAGATAGAGAGTGGGAGAGGGGGTTGCATGTAGATTTTGGATGTGTATTGGGGGCAAGCCAGTCCTTTTAGGTCGAGGTAATGCAAAACATATATTTCGAATGTAAAGAATGTTTTTGATGTGGGGAGCACAATTTGGCATTTGCGGGACCAAAAAAGCAGCCCAAAAGAATTTGGCGTATGAGTATACGTATAGTGTCACTACTTATACTGAGATGGTAGTCTATTTGGGGAACATTCTCCCGTAAATTGCACGCATAATTAATGTTTCAGATTGAGTATATAAAATTGCATTTCACAAATATATAATGTTGCTATTCGTACAGCGTTTCTACATATACTTAGATGGCATTTCTATCTAGGGGAGATTCTTCCCTAAAGTGCACCCCCTATTGATACGTAGATTGAGCTAAGCGTATGTATAAGATTTATCAATAGCATCCCCATGCATTGCACGAGCCTGAATTTTTTTAGCTGTGTAAAATTGAAATATGTAACTTGACCATAAATTATTTGTTAGATTGCATCCCATTTGAACAAACTAAGGGCAGAAGTTTAGTTTATATTATTATTTTTTCTAAAAAAATAGGGAGAATTACAAACAAAAAAGAGCCTTAAACCTATTACAATTGTGTCAATTTAGTTATAAACTCATTTTTTTGGCCAATTTAATTTTATGCCTTCTACATTTTTGCTAGTTAAGTCCATCGAGCGAATTTTGGTTGATCAGTGTTGACGCAGCATTGTTGGTGCTAATGTGGCAGTTTAAAAATATATTTTAATAACTTTTTGAATTTTTATATATATATTTTCTTTTCTTTAATCGCCCCCCCCCCCCCCCCCCCACTTTCTCCTTCCCCTTCCCTTAGAGCTAGCCATGTTGGCCATAGGTGAGGGCTAGGATGCCCTCACCTGATCCGCCCTCGCTTGCCCAGATTGAGCGAGGCTCTCATGGCCCTCACCGGCACTAGGCAAGGGAGTCTCGACCTTTCTCGGGTTTGGGCAAGGGTGTCTTAGCCCTCGCCTATGGTTGATGAGGGTCGGCTGGTGACCCTTGTCGGCTCCAAAGGAAGGGGAAGAGGGAAAAAAATTAAAGAAAAGAAAAGAGAAAAAAAGAAGAAAAGAATTATAAGAAATTCAAAAAATTATCAAAAAATTATTTTAAAGATGCCACGTTATTCGGCAGTACCATGTCAACGCTGGTTGGATGGATTCAACTAGCACAAATGCAAAATGTTTAAGATTGAATTGACAAAAAAAAAAGTTAGGACTGAATTGACATAATTGCAATATGTTTATAATTTTTTTTTGGTAATTCTCCCAAAATATAAAAACTCCGTGGTAGTTGTAAAATTCCTAATTGTTGTTATATGACATTAGATATATTTATGCAAATAAATTTGAGAGAAAATAACCAAATCTTCTAAGAAAATATTTTGAAGGAAATGCTGCAGAAAATGCAAATATTTAAATAAAAGAAAATTCCAAATAAGGGTTTGAAATACCCTTAGCAGCGGTCTAGGGTTGACCTGGGACCGACCCTGGACCGGCCCAACCCTGCCGGTCCTAGTCCGGTTCCCAAGAGGATTGGGTCGGTCCTTAGTCCTGAAATTTCAGAACCAACACTGTGCGAGTTGGTCCTCGGTCCTAAGAGTTTTGGGTGTCGTCCGGCCTGATATTATATTATGTTATATTATATTATATTATATTATATTATTTATAATTCTTTTAAATATTCAAACCTAAGTAAAATTTCCGTTATATTTTTACCAAAAAAAAAATTATGTTATATTATATTATATTGAGATGTTATATCAATAGCACTAATAGTAATTTCAATTTAAAATTTTTGTTGAGTATTAATTATGTGTCGTTTGTTTTGTTTTTCAGGTGTTTAGAAGTTCAAGTGAATTAACAAGATGTGAAGTTATATATTCAAGGTTTATATTAAGTATTTTGAACTTTTTATGGTTTAATTGTATTTTACTAATGAATTTCAGCTGCACTTTGTTTTTCAATTTGTGTCAAATGGTAGAAGTTTTTGAAGAGTAAAGTAGTACTGCAGTTGCTACAGTGATTTGCTAGTCAAATGGTGTGAATCTCATTTTTTGATTGAGTGGACTCTACATGATCAAATGCAGGAAAACGCTTTTGCGTATGGTGTTATGAATATTAAAGATAGATGATTACAAGAACTTTCCATCTTGTCCCATATCTCGATGAGCGATTAGCAGGTATGAAATTTCTATTATTGTGTCATCTTAAATTTGCTAAATATGTATTGGTATTTATAGTTTAGTTGTACAATGCCGCATTGTCGATAGATATGTAATTTGAATTTGTAGGTTTGCTTTTTTAGGGAGTATAAAAAATAAGATGAAAAAGATTATCGATCGGTCCCGAATTGACCCTGGAACCGGACCGAACCCATTGGGTCGGTCTGGTCATTGGTCCCAAACTTAATATGGTCGGTTCTCAGTCCTAAAAATTGAGGACCGACACTGTATGGGTTGGTCCTAGGGTTAGGGGGTGGCCCGGACCAACCCGGACCATGCTCACCCCTAATCCCCATGCATTGTACAAGCCTGAATTTTTTTAGCCGTGTAAAACTGAAATATGCAACTTGACCATAAATTATTTGTTAGATTGCATCCTATTTGAACAAACTAAGGGCATAAGTTTAGTTTATATTATTTTTTCTCTAAAAAATAGGGAGAATTACAAAAGAAAGAAAAGAAAAGAGCCTTAAACGTATCACAATTATATCAATTTAGTTATAAACTCATTTTTTTGGCTAATTTAATTTTATACCTTATGTATTTATGCTAGTTAAGTCTATTGGGCCAATTTTGGTTGATCAGTGTTGACGTAGCACTTGCTGGTGCTAATGTGGCATTTTAAAAATATATTTTAATAATTTTTTGAATTTTAATAATTTTTTTTCTTTTCTTTAATTTTCCCCCCTTCTCCTTCCCCTTCCCTTAGAGCTAGCCATGTTGTCCATAGGCGAGGGGCTAGGATGCCCTCACCTGATTCGCCCTCGCTTGCCCAGATCGAGCGAGGCTCTCATGGCCCTCACCGGCACTAGGCAAGGGAGTCCCGACCCTTCTCGGGTTTGGGCAAGGGTGTCTTAGCCCTCGCCTATGGTTGATGAGGGTCGGCTGGTGACCCTTGTTGGCTCCAAAGGAAGGGGAAGAGGGAAAAAAATTAAAGAAAAGAAAAGAGAAAAAAAAGAAGAAAAAAATTATAAGAAATTAAAAAAATTATTTTAAAGATGCCACGTTATTACTGGGGTACCATGTCAACGCCGGTTGGATGGACTCGACTAGCACAAATGCAAAATGTTTAAGATTGAATTGGCCAAAAAAAAAAAAAAAGAAGTTTAGAACTGAATTGACATAATTGCAATATGTTTATATTTTTTTTTTGGTAATTCCCCCAAAATATAAAAACTCCATGGTAGTTGTAAAATTCATAATTGTTGTTATATGACATTAGATATATTTATGCAAATAAATTTGAGAGAAAATAACCAAATCTTCTAAGAAAATATTTTCAAGGAAATGCTGCAGAAAATGTAAATATTTAAATAAAAGAAAATTCCAAATAAGGGTCTGCAATACCCTCATTTCTCAAATAACAGTTTAAAGTGAACTTATTTCAAATAAGAGTTTGAATTGATTATATCAATTTTAAAGAAGGACCTAAAGTGGTTATAATTATTTCAAATAAGAGTGTAGTCTCATCGGCTTGCCGTCCCACCACCAGCGGGTTGGCAGTGATGGCGATGGCCAATGGGGTCGTTGGCGCCTATGTGAGGGTCGACCACTCCTCCTCCCCCCAAAAAAAAAAAAAAAAAAAAAAAAAGGAAAAGAAGAAGAAGAAGAAGCAAAGGCGAGGGCTAGCAGTAACTCTCTCCCGAATCTGGGCAAAGGTCATTGGTGCTCGCTCAACACCCCCAGACTTGGGTGGTGAGGTTTGGTGGCCCTAGGCGAAGGTTACCAAGCTGGCGACCCTCACCCAAATGGGGGTAAGGGCAGGCGACCCTTGCCCAGATTTGGGAGAGGGTTGCCGCCCTCTCCCGTAGGCCCTCATCTCTGGTCGGCAAGGGTTGCTGGCCTTGTCCAGGCATTGATGACCCTGTTGTTCGTTGTTACTGCTCCATTGACAATGGGACGGAGGCCACATATAGTATCCTGCTTGTGTTTTCCTTTTTTTTTTTTTTTTTTATAAGTTTTAGTTTTATGTATTTTTATTTTACAAAAATATAGGAAAAAATAATAAAAAAAGGAAAAATTTTAAAAGACAAAATTATCATTCACAGCCAAGGAGTTTAAGCCTTTATTTGAGACTAATATGGTCACTTTATTCATTTATTTGAAATAATGTCTATTTTAGATTCTTATTTGAAAAAATAATGGCATTTCGGACCCTTATTTGAAACAATATTTATTTCAGGCCATTATTTAAAAAAAATGAAGGTACTTCATACTCTTATTTAGAATTTCCCCTTTCAATAATTGTTAATTTACTACATTAAAACTCATTGAAAGTTTTGGGTTTTTTTTTTTTTTTTTCGTGCGGAACAAAACTCATTGTACTGAATAAGACAGGATCAAATCCTGGTTGGAAGCAAACTGAGTGGGGAGCGAAAAATAATCTTTTGGAAGGAGATATTGATTCCTCGTAAATTCTAGGGTCACGCGTGTCAATCTTAGAGAATAACAAAATCTTCTAAGACAAAGCTTTATCATTTTTCTGAAAAAAGTTTGGAAGTAAAGTTCTATAATTCCATTATGTCTCTCATATTTTTTGGTCCGTCTTTCCTTGCTATGTATTCGGGTAACGATTCCTAATCAACCATCTGTGCACCAAAGACAAGGCACAGTTCACCTCCAAAGATTAGGATTTAGGGAGATAAACGATGAATTACTCTATTGTGATTCGGCCCCGAAGATCATTTCGGAAACTATTGATCTTTTTCATATATTAAAAAAAAAAAAAAAAAACCTCCGGAAGGCTTCTGAAAAAGCCCAAAAGAAATTAGATCTATTTGGTGAAATGAAATTCAATCTCGACCTAAAAAAATTTGCTGAGGATAAAGGGTGAAGACTACAAACACGTTGAAACCCAATGGAGACGCCACGATTGACGGGGCCGACAAATTTTACGTGCCCGACTTGAATTCGATCAAGTATTTTTCAAAGGAGTTTTTATGACATCCATGCGTTTGACTTGGTCTTGACTTGACTAAACGAAGGTCTCAATGCGGTGTCTGCCTTTGAATTTTTCGATCCCATGATAGAAACTCCTCGCTCTTTAGTATTTAATCGTTTTGGGTCGTCCTTATGTGTGTGTTCTCTAGAAGGTGCAAAAAAAGGGCAGTGAGACCGGGAGTCTATTTTTATAAATGATTTGTTTATGTCTTAAATGAATATTCTCAATAATCATAATGACAATTTTGGAATGGGTGTTAACTCATATCTCATAATAACAAATCTTCCATCCGATGTGAAATTTGGGATTTCGCAGATTTCCTCCTATTTGATGTCTGATTTGGTTGATTTGCGCCCCCTCCGCTATGAGCTTGGTGGTCTGATCCATTCCCACCCCTTTTGCGATAAGCCTAACAAGAGTTTTACTCTACATGAGCTCTCTCATGTCGATGATTTCTCCCCACCCTAGTCAAATCAAGTATTGGCCGAGTTCATTCATGAACCACACACCTGTTAGAGGGCATGCTTGGATACCATCTATCATGATTTAAAATGTTCACTGGGGCCAACTCCCTAAAAGACTAGGTTATCACTTGCGAAAGTGACCATTTGACATTGTACTTTAGTTCAAATGTCACATTTACCGTGGAACTTGATAAGTCACAACTTTAAATGTAAAACTTACTCTTTCATGCGTTTAAATCCTTACACCTCATTAGAAAAAGGAAGGGCCATAGACTTACGAAAGTGACCATTTGATATTGTACATTACTCTAATTTTCACATATAATTTAGAAGTCGGTACGCTACGATTATAGTCATAAAACTTATTCTTTCATGCATTTAAATCCTAAAAGTTTGTTAGAAAAAGTAAGGGCCACCCGTGAGCAAAACCAAAACAATCTTGTTGTGCTCAAATCGGATGGATGATGTTGAACAGCTGTAGATTGGACACGTACGCAAGATCCACTAGTCGATGTTGACAAGTTTCACGAGTGAGTAGATTAGCCTGAAATATAAATGCTGTGTGGTTGCTTGGTTTCTAGTTTGTATTACTAACATATGCCTAGCGGTCAATCACCAATAGATCAATCCGGAAGAAAGTCCTCTTGATCTCTCGAGTCCTCAGTCCTTCCGCAATAACTGCAAGAGAGACGTGTATCCATTTACTGACTTAGTCCTCCATTTGAATCGATCGTCTTCTTTGAATTGGAGAAAGTTCGTCCAGAAAATAAGCGTCAATTTCCCCATTCCTTACGCCAAATCTCTGCCTTCTCAATCTATATAAACCCATCCTTGTGGATCAAATAATCACCAAGTAGAGCTCAATCAGAAAAGGTCTCTTCTTCAAGAAACAAGATGAGTTCCATCCTCACGCCAGTGTCCCTAACCTTGTCCCTTTTGTTGACCCTCTTCCTCACTTCCACCCATGCAGCTACTTTTGACATTGTCAACCAGTGCACGTACACCGTCTGGGCCGCTGCGTCGCCCGGGGGCGGGCGCCGGCTTGACCCTAGCCAGCCATGGTCCTTGACTGTGGCCCCCGGCACGACCATGGCCCGCATATGGGGCCGGACCAACTGCAACTTTGACGCCAACGGCCAAGGCCAGTGCGAGACTGGTGACTGCAACCGGCTCCTGGACTGCCAGGGCTGGGGAAGCCCGCCCAACACTCTGGCCGAGTTCGCCCTGAACCAGCCCAACAACGTGGACTTCCTGGACATATCGCTCGTCGACGGATTCAACATCCCGATGGACTTCAGCCCCACCACTGGTGCATGCCGCGGGATCAGGTGCGCGGCTGACATCAACGGCCAGTGCCCGTCGGAGTTGAAGGCGCCCGGTGGCTGCAACAACCCGTGCACAGTGTTCAAGACCAACGAGTATTGTTGCACCAATGGTCAAGGGAGCTGTGGCCCGACTACTTACTCCCAATTCTTCAAAACTAATTGCCCGGATGCTTATAGCTATCCTCAAGATGATCCAACCAGCACATTCACTTGCCCAAGTGGTACCAACTATAAGGTCACCTTCTGCCCCTAGAGGAGAAAGACTTTACGCAGAATAAGAATAATGAGGGGGATTAATAAAGTAGCTCATGAGCACAATTTATAGATCCTGGTGCTCTTCACTACTTAAATAATACTATCGTTGATGATTTGTATGCGACGATGATAATAATAATAATGCAAGTAAGTCTTCCTCTTGTTTTTGCTCCATATTATTATCAATTCTATCCAATACTGTCAATAGATCATCTAAATTTACAAAAAAAAAAAAAAAATGCTTTTTCAAGTTAGGGACTCGACGAGTTGATTAAGACTCACTATCAAGTTAGGGAGGGACAGACATTTGACTTTGAAGTCGGGTCAGAATTTTATTTTGTAGGCTGTCCTTGTCCACATATGTAGAAGATGCATTGAAGCCAAGTCCCAATTTTTATTTGTTGTAATGGAAACATTAGTCCTGGAAATCAAAATATTCACTGAGGCAACACATTACAAATTTTTTCTTGAAAAATTAAACAAATTAAAGGCTTATCACGATGACACACAATAACTACGATCTTGATCCTATTATATAAGGTTATTCTATAAGCATACCAATAACTAATACTCAAGAATAAACGTAAACAGACCGGAGACAAGATCTTAATTCTTTTATACTAGGGTCATTATCCTTCGATAAATGAGCTTAAGGATGTCATTCAAATCCACTGTTCCTTGTCAAAAAGCGATATGTCCGACTTGGTCCATAGCATGAGCATGTTGCCAAAGCCATCAAGTAGCTGCCCCTAACGTTTTGAAAAAACTATTACGTGCCTTCGTTCACGTGCAGCCAAAAAAACCCACGTTAGTTTAGCCTTTATAGGGTCGCGTGACAACCATTCCGTTCGAAAAATAGTTTACGGAACAAAAATAATTTTTTTTATTTCTATTTCTAAAAGAGTTTTTAAACAAAAATAATCGTTTGATAACGACACAAAATTTCTACTCTAAAAAATATAAATTCGTTTGAACGACACAAAATTTCTTCCTTTCGGATGGCGGCGGCGACGACCGGCGACCTTTAATATAAAAAATAAAAATAAAAATGATTTAGTAACAAAAAAAATAATGAATAAAATAAAATAAAATAAAATAAATCATAAAAAAATAAAATAAAAATATCATTTTATTTTAAAATAAAAATATAAAAATAAATTTATTTTATTTATTCTATTTCATTTTATTTTACAAATAAATTTATTTTAAAATGAATAAAAATAAAAAATAACACTCAACGCAAATAAAAATAAATTTATTTTTAATAAAAATAATTTATTTTTATTTATCATAAATAATTTATTTTTAATAAATTTAATAAATTTATTTTAATAAACTAAAATAAAATGATAAATAAAAATAATTTATTTATTTTAATAAATTTATTTTTATTTTTAAATGAATAAAATGAATATATTTATATTTATTTATTTTTATTTTTAATAAAATGAGGAGAGGCGGAGGAAGAGGAGGAGGCAAAGACGTAGAGGAGATGAGGGAGGACTCACCGAAATTAGGGTTTAGTGAGAGAAATTATTTATGATTTTTTTTTTCCAGAAATCAGAAGTTGAAAATTTTAGCTTCTGATTTCTCTTCCAAACATATTTTTGGAATAGATTCTATTCCAAAAATAGAAAAACTGAATAAGTTTATCAAACGGATTTCTCTTCCAGAAACAGGTTTGGAACAAAAAAACTATTTACGGAACAGAAATTTTGAGTTGTCATGCACATAAGACTCTTTTTTGAAGCATGTTAATGATATTTTCTATAAAGGGACCCCGCCTTAAGAATCCGTTCATTTAAAAAGCACCATTCATCTTACATCACAACCCAAAATTATAGCCTCTCCCCCCAAAAGATTGTCCCTCGCTCTTATACACCGAACATTTCAAATAAGATTAACCAGTTGTCTTATTGGCATGGACAAGATCGATCAGAAGTATACCTACACCCCTTCTCAAGAGACAAAAACAAACAAATGCAATGTGTCAATGCATGGTTGAAGCAGTTACTCGGACGTTTCGGGAGATAAAGATATCGTTAGTATCATAATTTTTGTATGATATTCACTTGAGTGTCATAACTTTTGTCTTAGATCACTCAAGTGCCATAACTTCTAAAAGAAATTCACTTGAGTGTCATGACTTTCGATCAATCATCTAAATGCCAAAATTTTTTAAAAATGTTTACTCAAGTGCTGGAAATTTGAAGTGATATAATACTTGTGGTGAACGTCTTTAAAAAGTCATGACACTCAAGTGATCAGTTGAGGAGTTATATAATACTCAAGTGATTGGAAAAAATTGTTATACGCAAATTGTGCAAACCCCAAGATCTCCATAACTAGAACAAAAACATGCATGATTGAGTAGAAAGAATTGACAAACCTGTTTTGGAATCCATTGTTCTTGAAGCGGAAGTGGAAACATAATGTTCCACGCGCAAGTTCTTCTCCTCTATTGCCCTCTGAATCACTGGCTCAATGAGGCGGCCCCCCTCACGTGTAGCGTTAGGTAAACGCCCCTTAGGTGAGGATCAAGGTGAGAATCAGGGTTAGAGGAGAGACTTGAGCACTATTTATAGAGTTTCCAGCTAGTCCCCCTCATTACGGGCCAGGCTCAACTCGGCCCATACTAGCCAGCCCATATTAGACTAATTAAGAAACCTACTATCTCACCTTAGACCAAACCTCGTAAAACGATAAATGTTAAACGGTAAATTACAATATCAATTAATGTAGTCCACAATTAGAAAAACTCTTACATTCTCCCACTTGGACTATATTAATTGAAATCGTACTATATGTGCGCACATTGGTCCAGAGATAATTCTTAATAGTCAATCCTATCCCATAAAGTCTCAAACACCGAATCATGGCGGTAACTGCATGTATACACACAGAGCCTTCCATGGTCACAAGTGCTCTCGACTTTATTGATAAGGATTCAATATGGTAATGTGGCAAATGGATAACATCTCTCATAGAGAGATTCCATTTGTCAGTTACCATTCTCTTACCTTAGGCGACACAAAAAACTTGTGCCACTAGAGAATGCTTTATGGTTCCAATGAACCCACATATGTCTTGTCCTTACGGTCAACCTTTTTTTATGTATCACAAGACATATGCACAAGGCTAATAACCGGATGCCCGGATGCCCCTAGCTTTCACTCAAGGTTTAAGTAATACCTTGAGACTTTTAACAATATATATATTCAACATAATAACAATCCATTCAAAATATTTTATTGAATGCAAAAGTTGACATATATATATATCGAAGTGTTACTAAATTGTAACAAAATAGATGTAAACTTTATTCAAAAAAATAAAAAACACAACTCCCACTAAATAACAGCATCCCAAGATGCTTCTAGACCCATACTAATGACATGTCGATCAAAAACACACGGGCGTAGGCTTTTAGTTAGTGGGTCTGCAACCATATCATCTGTGTGAATATAATCTACTGCAACGTCACCATTCTGTACTGATTCTTTTATAGTCAAAAACTTGACCTCCATGTGTTTAGACCCCTTTAAACTTATGTTGTTATTAATAAACAACACTGCAGAGTTATTGTCACAATATAACTGTATGGGTCTATCCACAAAATCATAAACTGATAACTCTCTAATGAGGTTCCGGAGCCAAATAGCTTGAGTAACAACTGAAAAACATGCTACAAACTCCGCTTGCATGGTTGAAGAAGATATGGATTTCTGTTTCTCGCTCTTCCATGATACTGCACCTCTTGCCAACATAAATATGTATCCAGTTGTTGATTTCTTATCATTTTGACAACCAGCAAAATATGCATCTGAATATCCAACTAGTTGCAGGTCTGGAACATATCTATAAATCAACATATAATCTTTTGTTCTCTTTAAGTACCTTAAAACCTTCTTGGCAGCAACCCAATGATCGTGTCCTGGATTAGACTGATATCTGCCTAAAAGCCCTGTTGCAAAAGCAATATTTGGCCTAGTGCAAACTTGAGCATACATGATGCTTCCAAACACACTAGCATAAGGTACATCCTTCATTTGAGCTTTCTCAAAATCTGAATTAGGGCATTGTCAAAGACTCAATTTATCACCCTTAACAACGGAGCAATTCTGGTTTGCGTCCCGCATATTGAATCTTTCTAAAATGCGATCAATATACGCCCTCTGAGATAAACCCAATGAACGGCATGAGCGATCCCTATGGATCTCAATGCCAAGAACAAAAGACGCCTCACCAAGGTCTTTCATGTCAAAATTTTTTGATAACATCCGCTTTGTCTCATGCAGTAAACCAATGTCACTACTAGCAAGCAAGATATCATCTACATAAAGTATGAGAAAAATATATTTCCTTCCACTGACCTTGGTGTATATGCACCGATCTACTTTGTTCTCAATAAATCCAAATGAAGTAACAACACTATGAAACTTGAAATACCACTGTCTAGAAGCTTGCTTAAGGCCATAAATAGACCTTTTCAATCTACAAACAAGCTGACTCGAGTCATCTGCTACAAAACCTTCGGGCTGCACCATATAAACCTCCTCATCAAGGGCTCCATTTAGAAAAACAGTCTTAACATCCATACGGTGTAACTCCATATCGTAATAAGCTACCAATGCTAAGATCACTCTAAAGGAATCTTTAGAAGAAATTGGAGAAAATGTTGCTTCATAATCTATTCTTTCTCTTTGAGTGAAACCCTTAGCTACCAGTCTAGGTTTAATCTTTTCAATCTTTCATTTGGAATCCCTTTTAGTCTTGAATACCCATTTGCAGCCAATAGGTTTACAACCTTTAGGCAATACAATAAGCTCCCAAACACCATTGTGTCTTATAGATTGCATCTCATCTTTCATCGCATCTAACCACAAATCTGATTGAGGACAAGAAATGGCTTCAGTATAAGTCACGGGATCAACAACACAGTTGATGTCATAATCATGCTCTCCCAGGTAGACTAGATAGTCTGGTGGTATAGCTGAACGTCTTTCTCTAGTTGATCTTCTGAGTGGAGCTACGTCAACCTCATTCTGAATTTGAGGGGCGTGAGGAATTTCATCGAGAACTGTCTCAACAATAGGATCATGTGCCACAATAGGCTCAGTTTGTGGCGTAAGAGGCTCTATAATTGTCTGCACAGGATGAGACAGAGATCCAGTAATCCCCACCATACTATCATCTTCGATAGCTTGTGAGCAGCTACCATTTTTCAGCTACATCAAATTCTAGAAATTTTGCAGTCTGAGATTCCACAATTCTTGTACCTCCATTAGGGTTATAAAAGCGATACCCCTTTGAATGGTCTGGATAAGACACGAAGTAACATCGAGTAGTTTTGGAATCAAGTTTACTCAATGTTGGATTATATAACTTCACTTCTGCTGGACATCCCCAAACTTTAAAATGATTTAAGCTAGGTTTACGTCCAGTCCATAACTCAAAAGGGGTCAATGGAACTGCTTTAGTAGGAACACGATTTAGAATATAAAGAGTTGTTTTCAAAGCTTCTCCCCATAGAAAATTAAGTAAATTGGTCCTACTAATCATACTTCTCATCATGTTCATAAGAGTACGATTCCGCCTTTCAGCTACACCATTTTATTTAGGACTTCCAAGCATAGTAAATTGACCTATTATCCCAGAATCCTCTAAATATTTAGCAAACTGCCCTTTAAGTTGGCCAACATCACCGTGCCTACCAAAATACTCACTACCACGATCATATCTGACAATCTTAATAACTTTTCCCAACTGTTTCTCCACTTTAGTCTGAAAAATCTTGAATTTATCAAGAGACTCGGACTTTTCTTTAATCAAGTATAAGTACCCATATTGGGAATAGTTGTTAATAAATGTGATGAAATAAAAATTTCTGCACAAAGTAGCCATGTATGGTCCACTAATATCAGTGTGAATAACCTCCAACAAGTCTGAACTTTGTACAACATATTTCTTCTTTATCTTAGTCATCTTACTTCTGCAACAGTCTACGCAAGTCTCTTGATCATCTTTAAGAGTAGGCAAGATATCAGCCTTTATAAGCCTTTCTACTCTGTCTTTAGAGATGTGACCAAGACGTTTATGCCACAATGCATAAGATTGTTCCTTAGGTAGAGATCTTTTGGAAACAACCTTTTCAGCGGAATAAGCAACGTATATGTCGTTGGGAGATAAGCTCAATCGATATAATCCATCGGATAAATTGCAACATCCAATCTTATTTGAATCAAAAAACATGGAAATAGTATTACTCTTTATTTCAAAAGAGTATCCCCACATGTCTAAACAAGACACAGAAACTAAATTCCACCTAAAAGAAGGTATGTAAAAAGTGTTTCTTAACACCATCCGAAAACCAGAATCTAAAATCAAAATAACATCTCCCACGAACTCAACGTCAACTCCAACGCTGTTTCCAACAGTGAGCTTTGATTCATCCTGAGTTGGCGTCCTTCGGTTTATGAATTTTTGTATAGTAAATGCAACATGATTAGTTGCACCACTATCTAGCCACCAAGAATTGGTCGAACCTTTAGATAGATTGGATTCATAAACTAATGCCAAAGAATCATTACCTTTAGGCTCTCTCTTATTTCTCTTAGACGACCAAGCCTTAAACTTGCTACAACGTTTCTTCACGTGTCCTCTCTCCCTACAAAAGTAGCAAAGAACACCATCCTTCTTGGTGATTGCCTTCTTAGGACCCATAGTGTTAGAAGGACCTACTCCTTCAGAATTTCCTTTGTTGTTGGAAGGACCAGCAACTTTTGAATTGCTTTTATGGGTATAAGTTTTCACCTTCTTACCCTTGTCACTAGCAGAACTAGAAGCATAAAGAGCAATATGTCCTTTATCTTTCTTTAATTTCTCTTCCTCTGCCAACAACCTTGCAATCAGGTCATTAACAGACCAGGTTTCATCTTGGGAATATAATTGGTCTTAATAATCCCAAAATCAGGAGGAAGAGTATTTAAAACTTGATGGACAATGCAAGCAGTGAGAATTTCAACATTGAGAACCTGAAGCTTTATTTGCAAATCAACCATCCTCAGAACATAATCTCTAACTCCACTAGAACCATCATACTTCATAGTAAAAAGTGTTTGCATATGTGTCCCTATCTCAGCATTAGGCGACACACGATTTCTAGCCATCAAAGCTTCCATCATTTGCCTAGCATTGCAGTCTGCAGGCAAACCACTTTTCAAGTGTTCTTGAATGGAACGCTTCATGGATAGCAAGCAAATTCTATTGCTATTTTCCCAGGCAGCAAAATTTGCTTTTTGAGCCTCTGTACTCTCGGTAGTCAAAACTGCCGGCCGATCAGTAATAAGAGCCATATGAACATCTGCCATTTCCATAGCAAACAGAAAATCCTCTCTCCATCTCTTAAAATTCGAACCAGCAAGAACCTCAATGGTGACGGAGTTACCACTTACAGAAAAGGTGACTGAAAGACAAGCAATATATATAATTAGCATCATGTGAGCATTGCGTAACTTGACGCACAAGTACACATCCAGAGAGTTACATGCAAAATCACATAATCACCTTTGGGCAGAATACATGATAAGCAATTGTACACTCCCCACATGATAAGAGTTATGAGAATATATTCCAATCTTCGTGAATTTATCACCTTTGGGTATATGAATCATTAGGATCGGTCATTCCTCCACCACACTATCATGTATCCCTCCATGAACTAATACATAATCACCTCCTTTGGGAGTATGACTATGCATTAGACCAGGAGACATCCCAATCAATATACGAGATCAAAATTTCTCAAACTCAACCAAGTGTGCCACTTTGGCGGTCACAACTCAATTGAATCCTTGAAACTCTCTCATCCCAGGGATATAATCTTTACATCTCACATACATCATATACATGTGATTTAACTTTAGTAATAGGGGCATTATATCACTCAAACCACATGCCATGCTAATTACATTGCCTTATTCATTAATAAAATACAATAAAGTTTAATTTTTATTGATGAATCACACTTTTATAATGTTTATGTGATAACATACCTGTATCCTGGCACCTGTATTTTCTAAATCACAGAAAAATACAAGAAAAATACGCAAAAAAAAAAAAACACTAAAAAGCACGTATTTAGGGCTTTGCATGTATTTTCACATCCATAAAATCATTAAAAATATAAAATAAATACACCATGACGTAGGAAATAACCATACGAGCCCATCGCCGCCGGCCACGCGCAAATCGAAGCATCCACGCGCCCGCACGCTCCGCTTGAGTGCGTGGCGCGTGGAGCCCACGTGCGGGCGTCAAAGACCGGTCAAAACCGGTCCGACCGGTGGCGGTCCGACCGGTTCCCGGTCCGACCTTCCGGTCCAGCCGCCCGGTCCGACTGGTTGATCGGTCCGGTCAACAGTGACCGGGTCGGGTCGGTCGGTTGCCATTCAGGTCGGGTCGGTCGTCATTCGGGTCGGGTCGGTCGGGTCCGTCCGAATCCGAGTCCGAATCCGGGTCACTGACGTCAGCGTGACATCAGTGCTCGCGTGCGCCACACGCACGAGAGCGCCCCGCGCGTGGGAGCGCGTGAGGGCGCGTGGACACGCGTCTTCGATGCCCGGCGGCGTGTGGCCGCGCGTGGGGGCGCGTGGAGCCTCCCCCGGCAATGCGTCGCCCACGGTTTTTCTCGCCTCGTCGAGCCCAGTCCGAATTTGTGATTTAAATTTTATTTTTATTGAACTAAAAGTCTCGAAAATCACAAATTAGGGCAAGATCCGTACTAATTAGGGCAAAATCAATTGTGTTCGTGTTCTAGGGTTATGGTAGCTCTAATACCACATGTTATACGCAAATTGCGCAAACCCCAAGATCTCCATAACTAGAACAAAAACATGCATGATTGAGTAGAAAGAATTGACGCATCTGTTTTGGAATCAATTGTTCTTGAAGCGGAAGCGGAAACACGATATTCCACGCGCAAGTCATTCTCCTCTATTGCCCTCTGAATCACTGGCTCAATGAGGCGGCTCCCCTCACGTGTAGCGTTAGGTAAATGCCCCTTAGGTGAGGATCAAGGTGAGAATCAGGGTTAGAAAAGACTTGAGCAATGTTTATAGAGTTTCCCCGGTCCCTCATTTAGGGCCAGCTCAACTCGCCCACACTAGCTAGCCCATATTAGACTAATTAAGAAACCTACTATCTCACCTTAGACCAAACCCCGTAAAACAATAAACGTTAAATGGTAAATTACAATATCAATTAATGTAGTCCACAATTAGAAAAACTCTTACAAAAATAACTTATGACATTAAAGTGAACGCTATATATAAGTTATTGAATTTAAGTAATTAGGAAAAAGAAGAAGTAATAGTACTTAACTGAACACCATACGAAAATTATGAAATTTGTAGTGACCTTTTCTTGATATTTCAATGCCAGTTTTCTTCCTAACTCTTATATGGAGGTGGGGCCTTTTTCCAATGTATACTTGCTTCTTTAATTGAACTTTTGACTTCGGTTTCGATGAATCAACGCAGGTGCGGTTAGCAGAAACCAAGTCCAAAAAGAAGGAAGTTTAGCGCTAACATGGATTCAGCATCGTAGATAAAGGTCTAATTCTGAGGAATGGGAAAAAGGAAAGAAAAAAAACTAAAGAAAAAATCAGAGTGTTACGATCATATTTTCTTTTATGCTTAATTACCTAAGTAATATAACAACAAAATCATCGGAGTTACTAATTGAGTGGAGCTGAAAACTCCATTGCATAAAATATAGGGTGAACGCGAACCTAGAATTATGTCTTTGTTTCTTTTTTTAAACAAATATGTAAAATAACCCTTCATCGATTTTAATCATTCTCTCATAATCAATATAATTGTTTGAAAATATTTATTATAGTTTTGTAAAATTTATTTCCCTTATGATTATAAGTTCTGATGTATGTTTTGATGTCTTAAAATCGCAATTTTTTTATAGCTTGTTATAATCTTTTTAAGTAAATATTTATGTTAAAAATATATCTTAGTAGTTAATGCATTACAGATAATTTTTATTAGTTAAGTTTACTCGATACTCAATTAGAATGATTGAAAATTCACTGGTTTTATTATTTATCCATTATAATGATTAAAAAAATTAAGATTAATATTTTAACAATTACAATTTGACTTGAATATAAATATCAGTAAATTATGATTTACATATTCACAATTATATGATCATTTTTGACATAGAGAAAACACAGTCAAAGCTATTCCTAGTCAGTATTTACATAGGATACCCTTTCTTCTTTTTTCCACGGGGGGTCCCCGGGGGGGGGGGGGATTTGAGGTGCTGTTGTAGTGGTTATGGAGCTAGCTTTTCTTGATTTATTGATGTGTATGAAGGAATAATTGTTGTGATTAAATGATGTGGAAAAATAAAGAATTAATTATGCGTTTTGTCATAAATTACTACAACCCAATACATTGCGCAAGATAGAAGACAATTTCAATATTATTTGAGAATATTATATTTTGTAGCGGGGCGATAAAAAAATATTAAAATAATCAAATTTTATTCATGATGCACTGCTCATACAATATATGATTAATACCACAAAAAAAAACTTAAAATTGGCGTATTTATGATCAATTTGCCTTAAATTAATTTTTTTACCACAAAAAATCCAAAACTAGTATATATATGATAATTTTACCCTCAGTTTATGTTAAATTAAATTAATATAACAAATTGGTATATTTACTCCTAAATTAGTACACCCATCAATTTTCATATATAATTTAATTCAGTAATATAACGATAAAATTTAACAGGATTTAACGGGGATAAATTTGTCACAGATTTATCAATTTTGGATTTTTTGTGGTCAAAAAATGAATTTGGGATAAAATTTATTCAAAGATGTATTAATTTGATATTTTTCGTGATATTAACATTATTATGTGATAGTAACAAAAAAAACATATATTATTAATACCACAAAAAACTCAAAATTGATATATTTATGATAAATTTTCCTTAAATTAATTTTTTGACCACAAAAACACCAAGCTAGTAAATTTATGATAAATTTATATTTGTTAATTCTGTTAAATTAATTTAATACTAAAAATTGGTATACTTACTCCTAAAGTGTTAATAGTTAAGTATCATTTAATTTATGTAAAATTTCATGAATTAAATAGATAGTAAATTTATCATAGATTTATCAATTTACGTTTTTTGGTAGCCAAAAAGTAAATTCGGGATAAAATTTGTTTAAAGATGTATTAATTTCATATTTTTCGTGATATTAACCTTATTATATGACAATAACGAAAAATTAAAAAAAAAACTTATATAACAAGTGGCTCCTAACCAGAGTCGGCTTAAAAGATTCGGCCTCCCTAGTCGGCCCATCTACCGGCTGCTCCTTTGATAAATCCAGGTCCAGAAGAAAGCAGAGCGCAGAACGGAGAAACACACCCCGTCCGTCTGGCCACCGCGAGAACCGATTCGGAACCGAACGGAGGAAAACCTCGTCCGTCCATCCCTCCCCTCCCCTCTTCTCGATCGAGAGGGATTGCAGGTGCGTATTCCGGTTTCTCCACCTCGATCGCAGCTCCGATCGTTCCTCAATCGTCCTCAATCGTCGTCGTCCGTCGTGCGTCCCGCGTCCGCTTTTGTTTTCGATCTGATTGTTGCGGCTTTGATCGGTCCTCGCGATGCGGCCGTCGAGTAATTTTCCGGCAATCGCCCGCGGTTGTTGTCGGAGTCGCTTCGCTCGATTAGTCGGCCGATCGTGCTGAGGTGGAAAGATGTGAACTTTGCCCATTTCGCTGCTGTTGATTGGTTTAGTTTCTTGAGTTGAAAGAATTTGGGCTGAGCTTGCGTGATGTTGCTCGTCGTGCTTATAGCTTGAGCTGTTCTCGCTGTGAGACGTTGATTGCTGACTTACCTAGCCATTTCGGCACAGATTCGTTTCTGCCCGGCGTTGAATTTGGGAGAGGCTCCGGCACATTGGCCGCGGGATCGACGACACGTTAGACAACCATGGCGCTGCAAGAACAGCTGAATAGATTCAAGAAGCAGCAGGAGAAGTGTCAGTCCACTCTCAGCAGCATCGCGTCTTCCAGAGCAGGAAGCGTGAGGACTCCGGTGAAGCCCATGCCTGCAGCCCCGGCGCGGGCACCGCTGCCCGCCGTCAAGTTCTCGGATGATACCGAAAGACTTAAATATATCAATGGTATACGCAAAGCGCCTGTAGGAGCTCAGATGAAGCGCGTCATCGACATCTTGTTTGAGGTAATCTAAACTTTTCTCTCTTTCTCTCTGTGTGCGTCCGTGTGTGCAGGAGCATCATGCATTTGTATGCGTACTCCGTTGTGGTCGCATTCCAGTGATAGTTGTCTTTTATCACTCTTCTATTGGCTACTAATGATTATTGACACGTACAACAAATTGAATAAGTTTTGGAACGGTTGGCTTGGCTCTGCAATTGATTTACTTGACATAGGGTAGCATGCATGATGGATTTGTCATTGGTTGGACTTAGAGGTTCATTAATCATTGATTGGAGAATCGGTGAAATATTTCTTAAATGTTGTGTGATGGTATGTACTGATTTTCCTGGAGCAGTGAATTTTATCTGTTTGATAGAGGACTTGGGCAGTCTTAGTAGTTCAGGTGTCAAACAACAGCCATGGGCAAATTGAGCACCTTTCTTGAGTGCCATCTCATTGAATGGAGGCAGTCTTCCAAAGTTGTCTTGGTTTAATAATGGAATTATTGACAAGCAATTTTGTCCACCTGCTGCGCATACTTCCAGATGTTTTGAGTCTTGACCTTCCAAATTAGATTGCGTTTATGGCACCAGAAGTCTCTCGCACCCTTCAATGGAAAAAATCTCTCATCTAATTCTCTTTTTGCTGTTTTTCTTCTTGTCATTTTTTTTTTTTTTTGGCTGCCCCCTTCATATCTTTCCTCGTTGTTTCCCATCTCCCTCCATAATGACTGCTCAAGTTCGGTAAAACATTACCAAACAATGCTTAGATCTGAGACCTAGAGTACATACTATCTGAACGCTCTTCACTAATTGAAATGAATGTTTCCAGACAAGGATGGGACTTACACCAGAGCAGATAAATGAAGCATGTTATGTTGATATGCTTTCAAATAAAGCTGTCTTTGACAGTTTGGCAAATAACCCGAAGGTACACTATGATGGCCAGCGGTTTTCTTACAAGGTACATTTTCCTGGGAAGCTCCTCTGTTGTTTAAATATATACCATGCTTTCTTAAGGTGATAGTTTAGTTTTGGTTTTTGAATCGCCTCAGTCAAAGCATGATGTGAAGGACAAGAATCAGCTACTGAAGTTGATAAGAAGCTACACGGAGGGCATTGCTGTCATTGACCTTAAGGATGCATACCCAACAGTGATGGACGACTTACTGGTACATCTACTTTGATGGTGTTCTCCTTTCCTTACTGTACCTCAAGTCTGGTTTTCCTTTTTCTAATAAAACAACTATGATAAAAGGCATCTGAAGTTAGTTTGCTAGGGTAGCACGCAATGGCTTTATCTGAAAGTGGGCTGAAAAATATGTTTTTGAGAGTACTGTGTAGTCTTTGTAGCTTGCCACTAGATTGTTGCTGGGGTTTATGATTCATTTTTTGCATTTCATGTAATGTTCTATATTTACAGGGTAATAAACTGAAATGACGCTGAATGAATGTTGGAGTTCCTGCCATGTCATTCTTGCTGTTTGAAATTGATTGGATAGTTGTTCTAGTTGAAGGAAATTTAGGTAAAACATGAAACATTGTCTCACCAGTTGCTGGTTGTGTTCTGATGTAGTAAGTGCATATGTGTTATTGGGGAGGTTCTTATCATAATCTGAATGAATTTGTTCAGTCTCTATTGTCGTTGAATTTTAGTTTCTACATTAATCGTTGTGGGGACGTCCACTGGTTAAGCGTTCAGTCTACAATGAGGCTTAAAAAGTATATGATTTTCGTTTTTGTGTTGGGCCAGAAATGACAAATGGAGTTCTTTGTTATGCGTCTTGATTTCTATGGTGTATATGTATACAGGCCTTGAAAGCTGCTGGTCAAGTATGGCTCCTATCGAACTTCGACTCTCAGGAGGATATTGCCTACCCAAACGATCCCAAAGTGCCCATAAAAGTAGATGACGATCTGAAGCAACTCTTTCGGAGTATCGAATTACCGCGTGACATGATTGACATCGAGAAGGATCTTCAGAAGAATGGGATGAAACCATCAACAAACACAACGCAGAGAAGGCTTGCGGCCCAAATCCACGGGATTTCACAGAAGCCCAAGGTCAAGAAGAAGAAGCATGAGATCAGCAAGAGGACGAAGCTCACCAACGTTCATCTTCCAGAACTCTTTGAGAATCTCAGAGGTTCCTGAAGGACGGAGACGCAGAAGCTGTCCTCAAAAAACAAATACCAGAGGATTGCATGGACGACGATCTTTTTCCCCGTGTATCTTTGATTGTTGTACTCACCGCGTGCTTGTTTTGGATCATTGATCTCGACCATAATCTGAATTATACAGTCGCAGAGTTCTTAAAGTCAGATTGAAGGAGGCAAAAGGAACCGAGGATTAGAACCCGATCAGATCAAAAGAAGACCAATAGCAAAAACATCAGCCACATTTGTCTACTAAGCGCTTTTTGCTTCTACGGATTCCTGATGAATAAGTGAGTGGCGGTATTCACGCAAAGCACTCGTGACTTGTAATGATGGTCCTGTCTCTCTGCGTCATTAGCATGGACAGTCTTAAGTTATCCGACGTCCTCGTTTGACTAAGGTTCGGTTCACGAGCCACTGCGACTTCGTCTTACAAATTGTAGGACATGTGAGGGACATTCCCATCTCTCGGTATTTGGCCCAAGGCCTGAAAACACAGCCATTTGAAGAAGTCAAAGCAAAAGTTGGAGAACTAAAGCTTTCGGATGGATTTCTAGATGCTCGCCGCCAATTATATCTGAACTCGAAAATATCGATTCTCGATAAGATAAACAACACGTGGTGAACCCGTTCATGTTCCCTGGTACGTCCTCAGAACACTAATCCGGGTTCAGGTTAATTTGGATGTTAATGAAGGTTGAGACACCATGGACCCTACTAATCCGGGTTCCATATAATAGTAATATAAAGAGAAGTAAGTCGGGGAGAAAAGATGGGAAGAAAATGGTGTTAATCGATATCACGAGACAATGTAGCGTGACCATCGCCTAATCATCCTTCAGCACGGTTTCACGCAATGTCAACATACGAATAATTATAAAACAAGGCGCCAATCCTCCAACCGCCCTTTAAAATCGGCCGTTTATTTCCTCGTCCACTCGTTTGCGCTTCTCTCTCCATCGAGCCAATAGCAGCCATGCTCATCCAAGCCCCCGGCTGGAGCTCTGTTCTGGCTCGCATCTCGTTCCTCCCCAACCGCCGCCGCCGCCGGGGCCCCGTGTTATCGCGATTCGGATCGTTCAACGGTGAGCCTGAGCTCCTGACGTGGAGTGTTGCTGCTTGGACGGGGTTTGTTTTCGGGGGTTTATTCAGAAAACCGAGTTAAGGGACTGCGTTGGTGCTGTCGCGCGGTTCCGGACAACGTCCGGGGTTCTTTTGATTGACTCTGACTTCGTGTGTTGTGTTGCATAATTCTAGTTAGGGGAGCGATTGGAGTAGCGGGCGCCTATTTTGTGCGGAGAAAGGACGCTCGGGCGAGGATTTCGGCGTGCGGGGAGAGTCAGTCGAATGCGGAGGGGCAGAGGAAGAGGTACATTACCGTTAGTTGTCTCTTGGCGATGTGCAGTTGCTCTTCATATTCTTTTGTAATTCATGTTCATGTTTAGCTCCTAGTTGCTTTTTCTGGGTTATCTAGTTGCAACGTGAGAATTAAGTGGATGGAGGGCACAGAGAATGGGGGTGGAGCTACGGAAATAGTACATTTGCAATTTATGAACTATAATGCATAATTGCTGAAATTTGCAGAGAGTTGTAAGCAGCGGAAGGGCAACTAGCAGCCCGTCCCACCGCTTCTTCTGAACATTATCATGCTGCTCTGTTTTGGAGCAACGAGTTTGGTAGAGTGAGTTAGGTGTGTTCGATGTGGGAATGGCTGCACCTTCCGCTTCTGTAGTACCTTTGTCTGTAAAATGGTTAACAATATTCGATAGAAACTGCTTTCGTCTATATGCCGGAACATGTCTCATAAGAGAAGAAGGAAATTTGCTTGAAAGTGAGCGGGAGGTACATGCGGTTTCTCTTCCATCAGGTCTTGTTCTTAGGCTATAAAAAAAATTAGCAGTACCGTATGGTGGGTAGCCCTCTTCTTCTGTGTGATATAGTTTGGCCAATAGTTACCTATTTAGGGTTGGTGCTCCTTCCTCACCATTTAAAATTTCAACTAGATCGCAGGTCAATACTGGTTTTTCCCCTTCTCACTTGGAGTAATCACTTTGGTGAAAAGTTTTTGAAGATGTAATCTCACATTTTAACTGTTTAAGTGACGTGTTCAACTGAAAAACATTGGGTGGTATGTGATTGTAAGCTCTGCTTCTTGTCTTTTACTTGACCATATCAACATCATCAAATATTTTGCATGTCACTTACTTATGAGAAAAGTGTTTGAAAATTCTATATTGATTACTGGTAAGTGATATGTTTCAATCAGTATACCATATGAAGGATCTAATGACAATTAAATACCCAACATTGTGGTTAGAAAACCCACTTTTTGACAAGAAAGGGCATAGTTACTTGTGTGTACCTTCAATGATTTAGTTGAAACTCTTACCTACACTTTCAGTACCATCACTATAAATGTATGAATTGGTTGTGGCATTTTATTTACTGGTCATGTTTCATTCTTCCTAGAGATGTCGTGGAGCACATATGTTTGCTAAAAGCTAAGGATAACCTAACTGATGAGGAAGAGAAGGATATGCTGGATTATCTGTATACATCCCAATATCGAATGGGTGGCATTGTTGCAATATCATTAGGTCAGTTCCTCTTCCATGATCTTGCTGATGCAGAAGTGCCCGGGGCACTGTGCTGCATTCACCTAATGTTTGCTTGAAGCTTCTGGTTAGCTGCTTAAGTCATTTTGTGACTCTACTGGTAGTCTTAAAAAGTTTTTGCTCTAAGTTGCGTAGACTGTTTCATGCGTGGTTGCCTATTGACATTTCACATACTTCCTATGCTAACATATGCATCATGGTAACTCCTGTAGGACGTATCGATGATGATAATCCGGAAAGATACACGCATGCTGTTTTTATGCGTTTCCAGAGGAAGGGGGACCTATTAAAGTTCTACGAGAACCCTTTCTATTTGGGAGTTCTTCAGAAGCATGTGATGCCTTACTGCCATGTATGACCCTGCATATGACTGACCACCAATACTTGGTGCCTATACTGCTTTCGGTCATTATATCTGGTGATAGTAAATTTTGCACTATTCAACTTATCTTTTTTCTTTTTCATCTACAGGAACTACTTAATGTTGATTACGAGTCTGAAGTAGAAGATGATATCCTTTCTATATTTAGGAAAGGAGAGGTAGAAAGATCCCTAGCACAGAGTTTGATCATTAAATGTTTTGGCAATTCTCTTTAATTCTCTTTTGAGTAGACAGATATTGTTGTCTTTACTATTTAAATTTTTAATTCGTGAAGGAGTCCAAATAACTTTTTGAAACAGGAGTTCAATTATGGTGAGGAATTTGTTTTGTTGGTTGAGTTGAAGGATGATGCGCTTGGTGAACTTGCAGAAGATGCAATGTGTTCTCTGCATAGAATAGCCACGGAGTCACCATCCTTGATAGTCCAAGTTTCTCAAGGTGCGATCTTTGAACTGAACCTTGTGCACAATATAGCTTCATGCGGTTTTATTGGTCTTTTCAGTCTCTAAAATGGAGGCTAAATACCTTACCAAAAAAAAAAAAATGGAGGCTAAATAGCTGTCAACTGAAATACGTCATTGGTGCTCTCAGTACTCTTTTCCCTTTTAGCAGAAAATTATTGCACCCTGGTCTCGGTAACCATTGTTTTCATTGATTTTAACTTTCAGGGTTGAATTTCAATTCCACCAGTAATATGAAGTACACACATGGCGTTGTGATAAGATTCCGTTCAAGTGAGCTCTCATTTGGCTTTCTTTCTTGTCAGATGGCATGAAACTGCCTTTCAGAATTGTGCTAATTGTGTTTTCACTTTATTCTTTTGCAGTTGAAGCCTTCAAAATATTTGTTGGGAGCACAGAGTACAAGCATGTGAGGAACTCGACTTAGAATAATGGTTTTCTGACCTCTAGACATTTGTTCATTTTTTTTCACCATGAGTTTAGAGTTACACGCAAGTACTGCCTGACCCTTTTCCCTCACGAGAAGCAAATGATGTTCAATTATTCCCATCTTGACCAGCAGCCGTCCTTCTCATTCTTGTCTTTCTGCACCTGTTTTCTCAATTCCTGTTTGCTGAAAAGTAAAATTTTTGATTTTGAGACTTTGCTATTTGCAAGTGGCAAGGATTGCAAGACTTTGACTACATATTTTCATACAGATCTGGAGCTCCAAATTCCAGCCAATCACTAGGAAAACGCTTTCCATTCATTTTTCAATTGATCCTGTGGGCACAGAACTTATGTAGCTTGGAGTCATTTGAAAAAAATTTGCAGATTCATTCCCTATCATTTAAACGTTGAACTTTGAAGGCAAAATGCTCCTCTGCCAGCTTCCAAATTACTTTTGGGTTGGAGCTATTCCACTTCTCTAAAAGAAAGCATCCAGGTGAGTACACTGCCTCTACCTTTTTTCTTTCAGCCCAGTATTTTCTTCCCTTCACTGGCTTCTCTGTGGCGTAATTGTGCAAATTCACTTGCTATTAGTTAGGCATATCTGCGTGTCTCCATGTGCATGTACCTCTGCATGACAATCTTGAATGACTTTGATACTTGATGCTGGTACTTTTCTCAATGCGTCTCACCATTATAATTCTTATATGTTCGTCCTTTTCTATTGCACCAACCTGCAATGAGTGGATTTGATGTTCTTTTTTAGAAGAACTGCTCTCACCGTGGGGTTTTTTGTCTCCATTTCCATAGTTTTACGAAATGAGGGCCAAGATCTGCCAACTTGGGGTCACCTTCTCTTGGCTAATTTGTCATTTGAGTTCTTGGTAATTGAAAAGTCAACCTATCTCATTTTAAAAGATCTTGATGGAGAAAATGGTGTTTGCGTACACGGATGTATTTTTTTCATTTGTCTTTTTATGCAGCTGTCTCCAAATCCTCATTACTCATTGGACCCAAATTTGATTTGAAGAGCCAATGAATGGCTTTCTCATCCTTTTGCACGTATGTGCTGCACGAGAGACTCATGGACATTCGCAGTCCTTGGCTACCTGATGCGATGCCTCTATTCTTATTCTATTAATTCTTCTCCACGTGCTGACGAGGAAAAATTTGTCAGATGGAAGTTGCATCTGTTCAATCTTCCCATTCCGACTATCCTGTTGACCATGGAATTTAACACCCTTAGATGCATCCAAATTTTTTCTTTCACCGCTAAAATGAGCACAATGAGCTCTTTACAAAAATATAGTGTCTTCTGTTCTTAGATAAAATTTGGAACTAGATAAGAAGGCAGCACCCGACCTTCTGGCTACTACTAGCAATATGAGAGAGTGCAGTAAATTATTTGCTATTTTTTTAAAGCGCTTAGTTTTAACTTTATTAGCTGATAGTATACTTTAATGGCTAACACATGTATGTCTATGACTCAAGTTGGTTAGTCATGTATTTATAATTTTAGTCCGCCTCTTCTCTTTCTTTGTTTTTTTTTTCCTCCAATGCTTGACCTTCATCATTTTTCGATCTTTTTGCTGCCTATATGTTTTCGGAAGACAATTTATTTTTGTAGGTATTAGCACAACAGGAATGTCAACCACTGTTTTTGCTGGATCATATGCAGCCCTTCCAAAGTAAGGGCTCAGGCAGCTAAGTTATAATCGGTTTTAACTGCATATATTGCTTTGCAATCTCTGTTTGATACAGTTGCAAGTTTCTAGTGAAATACACACACTTACATTCCTTTTCAAAAGTGTATCTATCAAACAATATACATCACCCCCTGAAGAAGTTTACAAATGAAGAGAAAAGATGGCTATTATCTGCAAAACTTTGCATGACCAACACGCCTTAGAGAGAGATTAGTTGTGAAGCGGATTTGGTCCCCCGGGAACTTCTCTCTTGGAAACTCCATAAACTGGGTCGATCTCATCTTTGCTGTTGTTGTCTTCGAAGGCTTTTGTTGAGACTTGCTGTGCATACTTCGGAAAGAACTTAGCTGTCAAGGATCTATGTGATTCATCACCTGTTCTCTGGATAGAGCGGCAACTGGAGAGCTGAGCGATGATTAACAAGGTCGTTAACAACAGAAACATCAACCTAGAGCCTGGTGTTTTCATGAATACAATGAATACTGGTGAGAATAGAGAGAATGGAATGGTTTTGCTGAGAAGTTTGTCTATCTGAGTCTGTTTCCCTTACGCAGGCAGTTTCTGAGCTCTTAAATATAAGGTGCGGCGACCTGTGGTGCAGAAGAAGCCAAAACTAATAATTTGAAAATATCCCTTTCCAAAATGACATAAACAGCCTCATTCTTTGGTTTTAATCTGAGTTTTTGTGAAAAATTCCTTGATTGGCAAATCTTAACATTCAAAATTAGCCTTGAGCTCCAAATTTTTGATGCACTCTATCTTGCTTATGGTGATTCAAAGGTGTTGGAGGAGTGTCTAGATTAACATGCAGTAGAGCTAGAGTAGAGATTAACCAGATCATTACTTTGTTGAACATGAGTGTTGATCTTGAGGCTAATTTGGTCCTTGTACAATCACTTGAGTTCCAATTGGGGTTGCTGGGTCGTTGACTTTTCTTATTGTTGGATCCAAATGGAGCCATTTTCGGATTTGATAGTGAAAATTGATATGTTGTTACTATCTTGATTGGAGGACCAATTAAGTTCCTTGCAGACGCGTGTCGCACTATTCTTTGATCAGGTGGTGTCGTGCAAGGAAATAGATTGAATAGTCTGACGGAAAATCGAATTAGTGGGTGTGGAAAGAGTTGGAGTTATCGAATCGGGAGTGTCTCTAAGTCAATAAAAAGGAAATAAAAAGTGATGGATGGCGATCCTTAGACAAAAAGATAGGTTTCTAGGTGCACATGAATAAATTTCTCGAGAAACCTGGCTGGTCATTTGTTAATCTCACACATGTATAATTACCTCATCTCAAGCACATCATTTATACGGTTTTTGGGTCTTATATACGTACACATGTACTCGGCAATTCACGTATATTCTACATTAATTGCGTGGTACTCTAAGAATGAACGTGTGGACTAAGCTCCCACGCGTCCATGTCATGGACATCAAGTGTAGGAGCCTTCAGCACGCCATTGTTATTCAACTTGGAGCTTTCATTAGTCTTCGTTCTTAGTCATCTCCATGTAATCGAAAAAACTCGACTCTCTCTCTCTCTCTCTCTCTCTCTCTCGTTCTATTGGAAATGTGAACCGAAATCAACAAAAGGGACTCCCAATCGGTCTAGTTTACCTTGGAAACATCTGGTTGTTTAAAGATGAGTAATCACTCGCTTAGACAGGGTAATTCACTTGTTAGTTTTGCAACGCCGATGTATCGGAGACCTGTAGCATGTCCGTCGCCGAAAGATGCCTACTCTAGTCTGCTCTAGTCCACTCTAGTCCGTCACTAGTCTCTGCGTATGATCAAGCTTCGGATGTGCTAGTACTGTAGCTAAATCGACAGAGAATTGCTCTGTCGAGGTCGTCATGCATGCATGTGACGGAAGGTACTCTTTTTTTTTTAATCTTTAGTGGACCGACCATATAGCAATTTGCGCACATAAAGTATTAAGCGATAGCAACATTTTAACCCCCTTAGATGGCATAGAATGACAATTGATTGCAACGGGGGCATATTAAACTCGATATGAACATTCTTATGCAGGGAGGTCTAGGCGTAGAAATATAGATAAAATAACATATCAGTGGTGGAATTTTAGGCGTAGGGGTCATTAATTAATGTGATAAATCATTAATTTAGGATTATATTCTCATTCTATTGGAATTCTTGGATTGCCTGCGTGAGACGCAATGGTCCCGGCATTAATTGACTGCAATTATAGGTACGTCAGTCCAAGGCAAGTGTTGCAAGCCTTGGAAGATATGGTAAAGGAAGCTGCCACAACTACCCTTTTGGCTTATATCTCGGATGGTACTTCGAAGTCCACTGTTAAACAAGAGGACTTTTTGACCAAACCCTGATTTTGTGACATTATTGGAGAGGTCGGCTGCAACAAAGTCTTTCGTTTCATTTCATTTCATCAATTGGACCGAAGGAGTTTGAATTAGCACGATGCACCAAAGTTGACTGATGATATTACCAGAGTGCACTACTAATAAAAGATATGATTGTCCATTGATGATTTGAGTTGAGATTGAACTATTGAAAGATTGGTCTTTTTATTTGGCCTACGACAATGAGTTAAGATGTTTTTAGCAACATTTCTATTTTTGGAAACAATTTTTGTTTAGAAATAATTTTTTTCATCTCTATTTCCTGGACAAATTTTTAAGTAGAAGAATGTGTTTGATATGATCCTAAAATTTTTATTCTTGGAATAAAAAAAACAACGAAACACGTTTGGCGTGGCCTTTAAATTTTTTTTGTGACGTCGATTTTTTTTTTTAGTTTTTAAATAATTTTATGACATTTTTCTAATTATTTTGATTTTTTTTTATGTTTTTTTTTCCTTCACTTCTTCTTTCTCCTTTTGCCGACCAATCATGCCAAGGCCCATTGATCGGCTAGAAGAGGAAGAAAAAGGAAGGAAAAAGAGTTTGAGACACCTGGAGTGCCATAACTTGGCACTGGAGGATACTTAAGTGCCATAATTTCGAAAATGTACACTTAAGTGCCGGTTTCGAAATTAAATGGAATACTTAAGTACCACTTGGGCGAAAATTCGGCCAAATGACTAACATGGTAATTTTCCGGCAAAGTTTGGTCCAAAATGGTGTTGTTTTGCACGCTAACGTGGCGAGAAAATGCAAAAACGACGCCGTTTCGTGTTTGATGTGTAAATAATAATATAAAAATTAATTAAATTAAATTTAAACTTAATTTTATTTAAAATATTATAAAAATTAAAAAAAAAATTAAAAAATTAAAAAAAAAAAAAAAGGGAGGCCGAAGGGGGCGGTTGAGGGCTAAGCTCTTGCCGCCACTGCCTCCCTTTTTTTTTTTAAATTTAAATTTAAAATTTTTAGAATATTTTAAATAAAATTAAGTTTAAATTTAATTTAATTAATTTTTATATTATTATTTACACATCGACACGAAACGGTGTCGTTTTTGCATTTTCCGCCATGTGAGCATGCAAAACGCCGCTATTTTGAACTAAACTCGCCGGAAAATTATCACGTCAGCCATTTGGTTGGATTTTTTTTGGAGTGGCACATAAGTGTTCCATTTAACTTGAAACCGACACTTAAGTATACATTTTCGAAGTTAAGACACTTAAGATCCTCCTCGTGCCAAGTTATGGCACTTTTTCTTCTACCAAGGAAAATGAATAAAATCACCTTGTTTCAAAAATTGTTTCCAAGAATAAAAATGTAATTTTTTTTTATTTCTTATTTCTGTTTTAAATCTATTTCCTGATTACTTTTCTATTTCTGGGAATAAAAAAATTAATTGACGTTACCAAAATAATTTATATATATTGGTTTCGGGGAACAAAAGAGTAGAAAAATTAAAAAATTGAAATGCTACCAAACAGATTCTTAGTGGTCTGAGATATCATTTAGTTGGAATAATTAGTATAAAAATTTATTTGTAAGGTCGCGTTAGTTGTCCTAAAAAGTTGAAGTTCTGTTTGGATTGCACTTTATGTTAGAGGGATACCCGCCACATCGAAGCTAGAACTTGCAAGCGTGCTCACTCATTACATGTTGATGAGAGAATTATTATAGGCCACCAAAGTGAATAATGAGGACCGACAAATTGATGCTGATGAAGATTGAACCATCAAATTTCAGGATCGAGACGTTATATACCACACTATCTCTATTGGTGCGTCATCAAGTCACACTTTGTCGATACATTGAGTGACAAATCAATTAAATGAATCATAAGCCAAATCAAGTCTCAAATGTTATGAAATATGCTTGCACAGCAGGTTAATACCATCTTGGGAGATCTAATTTAGAAAACAACTCGCTCAGGTTGTAACTATTATAGCATAAAGCCGGGCACTGTGGTCACTATTCATGGACACGGAGCTTATTATGGGGAGATTTCGCAATCTGACTAACCGCGGTGCATGTCCTTGGGTTGTCGGGCAACTTATAATGTACAATCGACTTGCGCTGTGGCCGAGGTCCAACTTAAGGGTTGTAGGGATAGATATGAAGATTATGCATGTAATGAAAAACAATGATTATTGGGTTAGCTTTCAGTCCTGGAGATATATTACACTGGGGATCACCTAGAGAAATGCCAGTGCTATTATGCGTGAGAGTACACTTTTACTCACCTTATAAAGTGAGTAAAGCAGGGAACTTCATGTTTAAGGAGTGTCTAGTTTGGATTGAATGCTTACAATAGCATGCATGTCATTAAGGGAAAAAAGGGTGGAAAAGTTCAGCGTAATTCTGCAATTCTGGTGAAAACCACTGCTTAAGATTTTACTTTAACATGAAGTAAAAGGACTTAGTATTTTAAATAGTGTAAAATCATGGTCCCACGACATCGCCACATAAGTGAATGGTCCCAACTTCATCAGCCTGCTTTGCAATATTTTGTGCTTATTTTAGATCAATTGAAATTTTGTTTGGTCTAATCCCTGCGGGTTCAATTAACTACGATCATCGGTAAACTCCCATAAAATATTCGAAGGTTAGTTTATTTCAAGATAAAATATTGACAGGATCCTTGAGAAAATGCCCCTTTTAAAAGGATTATGTAAATAAAGCTGGTGAATTATGCCGTTCATCTTTCAAAATGCAAAAATCAGTTCGAGAAACGCTCAGCCTGTTTTAATAAGCTGACTTTTTATTTTCTGAGGAGGGCCACAGGTAATAAACTTGCCCACCAAACAGGGTAGCGAGCTCATCTCGTGCAGTGAATTTCAACGTATCATACTTGCTTTCCACCAAGTTCCGTTTCAATGAGTTTACAATTAAAATAATGCTCTTTCAAGGTATCAGAAGACCTGTATCTCCTCTCACCCAAATACTGCCGGTCACAGTCAATGTCCAGCAATTTCCAAGAACTTGAAAATTCTATATCTATCAAACGGGAAGTCCAAATTGCCATCCGTGAAATTCTACGGTTTCACGACACACCGAAGTTTTTTTATCACATGATTTCATAGTTCAATAACCTCTTGAATTGACCCAGCAACCTAAAATCCATGCTGATCTGAAACTATGGCTCAGCTTAACGATGGAAATCTTTTTAATTGGATGAATCAAAGCTTCGAAATCTTACCAAACGCTTTGAAAGGCAAGTAATCCCGCCTGTCAAGATCTCGGAAGCGTGCATGGACCGAAATCCCCTTCTTCGTCTCTCTTGAATTTCCACTCTCTTCTATTTTTCTCGTTTTTTTCCTTGTTGGTTGCTCTCTCTCTCTCTCTCTCTCCTGCTCTTTATATTTCCTTTGAATCAGTTTGCAGAAGGGAACAAGAGAATGGGCTGAGGAAAGTGGGCTGAGAGTTAGCTTCATGGGCTTTAAATAGGGTTTGGAGAATCTGACAGAAACTTTTTTCTTTCTTCATTGGCCCACTCGTTATTCCTCCTTAAATATAAATTTTCTCTGGAAAATTAAACTTTCTTCAATAACGATATCTACGCATTATCTACTCTCAGGTGGACTTTCTCTCAGCCTGGTTTTTGTCATTGGATCTTCAATATGAGTGATAGCACAATGTTGTAACACTTGATCCTTTTTATTGACAAAATGAATATTTTGCTACACACCAATTCTCTTTTAATTTTAAAGGTGTAAAATCTAGGATATGCCGATGAGTTTTTTTTTTTCCTTCTGCAATCAATATGTTCCCAGCGAGAGTATCACGAAGGAGCTCAGCAACATCAATGACCGAACGGAAAACAAAATCGAAATTTGGGTGGGGGGGGGGGGGGGGGGGGTTTAAAGGACGTGAAGGAGGATGTGGTGGAAAACCATAGGCAGGCCGGCCAGTAATAACTCCATTAGCCTACATTCTCCCAAAGGCAGTTCTAAATGCTTAATTGAAAAATGCCCTCGAACCGCCCTTAACACGATCAATCCAAGCTAGGTATATACTGATTTTAATAGCGATAAAGGGCTTTCGACTATCGAAGAAAGTGCTTGAGGCCCCGTTATAGAGTCTCTACCACCAAAAGACGTTTTGTCTAGCATGTTATTTAATCATGCTGCTACATCAACGCTTTGATTAAGACCGGAGCCCCTTTCTCCCCTTTTTTCTGGTTCATTTATTTAGTTTCAATTAGCCATGGAAATGGAACGACATAATCTTGTTCTTAACTGGCATTCTAGAGGTACAAAGCCAACTGAATAATCTGGCGGTCTTGAGCCATAAATGATCAAACGAAAATCCTTTTTTTTCTCTTGCTTTGTAAATTATTAGATAGTTTGTTCTGCTAGTGGTGTGACGAAATTCATCATTCCCGTCGACTTCAATTTTCAATCTACTATCTGACTAACTGATAATGATAGATCACAATTGGAGCAAAGGACGTCCTTCCACGTATTTTTCGCCCCATGTTGATGTTCTTTCAATTTCATTTGTTTTTCATGATTAGTTAGTGAGACAGCAATTGTACGCCTTTTTCTAAAAATTATCAATCGGGTAAATTTTGAATGATCAATACCCCTATTCCACAAAATCGGTCCTTGTATCTCTCGAACCCCTTTCTCATGGTTTGACTGATGTCTTTTTGCTCGCAGACTCCTTCAAAGGAAGCCATCACCGCTTCAGATAAGAATGACTAGTATACATCACGCATACGTTAGGAATTGCGCGGTCAATGACCAAATATCGGCGCACTGGCTGATGCTTTCTCTGCTTCCATTTTCTTTTCATTTGGCTAGTCAGACCGAAATGAATTTTTTTTCCTCCTTCTTTTCCCCGTAAATATGCACTCGACAGGCCCCAGCTGAAGAGCCACCACCCTCCAAAACCCTTTTGGGAAAGGAAAAACGATAGAGGTTAAACATTTCAACCCCTTCATCAAATGGACAGGTATTCCTTCCTTCCACTTCTTCTTGATGGATTGTCGATACCGGTTTGACATGATATATCTCAAAACAAGTGCTAATCCCTTTTGTTCTGTTCTCGTTCTTCTGTTAATTTCCATCGGGTTGCGATTGTAACGGGTGCCAATAAAGGGATTGGATTAGAGATATGCAAGCAGCTAGCTTCAAATGGAGTCTTCGTCGTATTGACCCCGAGAGAAGTTAATAGAGGAAATGAGGCTATTGAGAGGCTCGCAAGCATTGGAATCTCCAATGTGGTCTTTCATCCGCTTGATGTGGTTGATGAGGCCAGCGCCAGTTCGCTGGCGGATTTCGTCAAGGCTCGGTTCGGAAAACTCGATATTTTGGTAACATCTATGCATAGATCACTTGTTGTATTATGTTTCAACTAGATTAATGAAGGAGCCATAAAAGCACAATTCGACTTGCAGGTGAATAACGCCGGCATATTAGGAGCTACATTCATGAAAGAGGACATAGTTTTTTCGGAAGATATGGTGAGTCTTCTCAAACTACAACTACGGGATACATTTTTCATGTAAATTTTTATGACATGATTCGTAGAACATATACCAGCAAAGCGTATATCAACATGCAAGTTCGAAAATGTTAGTTTGAACGTTATTTTGTTCTTTTCTTGACATGAAAATATCCTCCTCGCGCAATGTTTGGGGCATCCTTTATTCTTCCTTCCTTCCCTTTCATTTATCGAAATTAGGAAAGCTTAAATTAGTCAACGCCGTTCGTCTTTTTCACGTAACTTTATTGCAGATTAGAGGTCCAAAGGCCAAATCGATGAAGGAGTTCTTTAAGGAGACGTATGAATCAGCAGCAAAATGTCTGAGGACTAACTACTATGGAATCAAACAAGTAACCGCTGCTCTTCTACCTCTTCTTCAACAATCGAACTTGCCAAAAGTTGTCAACGTCTCCTTTTCCGTTGGCCAGCTTAAGGTGTGTACTCGATTATATCATGTTGTCGTTCAATGCAATGACGAAAGCCTGAACATAGGGAGATCGATTGAAGCTCACGACGAGATTTGTTACTTGCGCATTCTATCATGACAAGATCTGTTCATCTTCTCCTGCTTGAAATCAGTACTGATGTAGCTGGTATGAACACCTAGAGGGGGTGAATAGGTGTATAAAATAAACCTTGGCAAATATATGCGGAATAAAATAAACTTCGAGTAAAATAAAGGAGTTAGGGAAGAAAATAAGAACACAAAATTTATAGTGGTTCGGCTTAATCCAATCCTACATCCACTCTCCCACGCTAACAGCCTTCTTGGCTAGATTCCACTATGCAATCAACAAGAGATTACAACTTCGAGTGCAAACACTTAGTAGTAGATCACACTATCTCACTAAGTCACTCTTTTGGTATTTCTCTCACGATTACAAACGTTTAAGCTCTCAAGAGACAAGTATATGATCGAAAGTCGCTCAGACTTTGGAATTATAAATTCTACACTCCGTCTCTTACTTGCTCATCGGTCCATGATCTCAATACTCCTCCCCTTCCAAACTACCCGTTGGACAGTATCCCGGAGAATCGTCTTCCAATATACCCATTGGACAGCTCTGTATCTAGAAGATATGGTAGCCGTTGAGTGACAAAGGTAGAATCTCAAATTGATTCCGATTGCCCATACAAACGAAATCTTGGTTTCCATAAGTAAAGTTTCTTCGTATAGAAAGTTCTTATCTTCAAGATTCAATCGTCAATCAATTAGATTGAATCAATCAAATCAATCTTGATGTGGAATCCAAACCAAATCACTAGCCATTATATGATTGGGCTTAAGTTACGTTTTATCGAATCTGGATGTAAAGTCTGAGAGCAATAGACTTTACAATCTGAGTCTGTAGACTTTACAATCGGGTCCGAACATATCTCGCTTCGAACAGATTTAGCTTTAAGGTCTGTACCCGGTTCGGCTTCAAAGATAGAGTCTCGTATTCGGTTCAGCAAAGATAGAGTCTGTCTTACGGTTCATCATTCACGTTCATCGAAATTTGTCAAAATGAGCAAACTTCGATGTAGAAGACTTTGACACTAAAGTCCGGTAGTCTTCGAATTTGACACGAAGTCCGGAAATCTTCGTAATATACTCGGGCATATGTTACGTTCAGTCTTCTGGCCGTCTTCTGACTTTGATAATATCATCTACATGTTCTAACATATGCATGGTCTATTACTCAACCATCAAACATGTTAGTAGCCTTTGATTTATTTTGTCATCTTTAAAACATCATAAGGGATATCCCTAACAAGTACATCCCCGACGAGAATATCAAAGAGGAGCTCAATGACATCGATAGCCTCGCGGAAGAGAAAGTGGACTGTTTGGTCGCACGGTTTCTGAAGGATATGAAGGAGAATGCAGTGGAAAACCGGAGGCTGGCCGATCCTTTTATCTGCTTACATCGTCTCGAAGGTAGCTCTGAATGCTTACACAAGAGTTATGGCGAAGAAATACCCCTGGATAGCCATCAATGCCGTGCATCCTGGTTACATCAAGACTGATCTAAGCCACAATATTGGGTCGCCGGTCGAGGAAGGCGCAAGAGGTCCCATTACGATGGCTCTAATGCCAAAAGATGGACCTTCCGGCGTGTTCTTCAATCGTACAGTAGAATGGAGCTTTTGATTAAGATTTGGATGAGTAGGGCAGAGAGGCTATGTCAATTTAAACCCTAAACCTATGTTCTTTCATATTTTCCCTTCTCCTTATTGGTATGAATAACTAAATCCAATCAGTAATTTCGAACTTTCCGACTCCGATTGCTATGGCAATAGGGTGTGCGAGTAAATACTCTTTCAATCCAATTGCCAAGCGTGCTTGTCTTAGGCACAATGTCATCTATGAGTTTCAAATTTGTTCAATGTAATTCCTAAACTATCCGTAAATTTTCAATGTAATCCCTAAATTATATGAAAATATTTAAAAATTCAGAAATGATATTATATATTGGATTAAGTTCAAGGATTATATTAAACAAATTGAAAATACAAAGACCACATCGCACGGTGGGTTAAAATTCAGAGTTTATTTGTGTAAGTTTCCCTTAAATGATTAATATCCAGTCCACAAAATCATCTCTCCAACACTTTCTCGTGGGTTCCCTTTTATAATGGGTAACCCCCTTGACTTTATAATTCGTGGAACCCCTTGAAATCCACTCAATTTTCATTCTACACTCCTATCTCATAACCTCGATGTCCCATTTCCCAATCTAGGTTAGCTCGCCAACACCTCTTCTGAGTAAGCAAATCACCAACTGAGCAAGAGATTCACCACCTCTTCTCAGGATCAGAAATTCTACATGATAATTTATCAAAGAGATGCTATTCGATACTGCGCACCGCATAGTTGACCCCATCGATATACCCAAGTGGTCATTTCGGTAGGATTCTAGAGGTGCGTTTTTTACTTGGTCAAAAGAAGTGAGTTTGAGAAGTGGATCCCATTATGTAACACTTTATCTTAACAAGATTCAAGAGATGGCTTCCACAATAAAGTACTTTGTCCACGCATCACTTAGCTCTCGTCGTGCATAAATATCAATCCATATTTGATGCAACTCGGGTCAACTTCCATGTCTAATACAATGTCTCATATAAATCCGAGCTTTCCATGCACATACTATTTCCTAGGTCATGCCATGGGCTATGAATGATGGCTATGAGTGAGCATCGAACCAATGAATAAGCTCATGTACTTTTCATCATAATACATAAACATACTTAAATTACACAGTTCTTTCTTTCTTATAATTCTTATCTTGATGTTTTGAGTGCATCTGATGTACATTCGAGTGCGTACCCAGACAACGCACTTCTCAAACCTCATGTCACTCTTTTTTACTAGTGTCCCTCTCTCTAGGTTGATCCTTAACATTGTTCATCGTGTCTGCAGCCATGTCAGCCTATCTCGTTGTCGCGTAGTCTGCATTGTAGCCACGACGGCCTAATTCTGCATGGATTGCACAACTAATATGGTAACGCATAACAACCATGTAAGCACCCACATCAGCTTGTTGTCACTTGCACATGCCAGCCGGTTCTCTCTTCAAACACCAAAATGCCTCACTAATCCACCAATCATTTTCAAATCTTTTCATCAAACTCCAGTTGATTTCTTCTAAGTCACCTTGATTTTGAGAAGATGTTAACAAGATATTATGATATTAATTATAGCCAATCAAGGATATGCATAATCAGACAGATATATGCATAATCTTTAAGAGATATGCAAAATTAAAGGAAATATCTTAATGATCTTTAATGTCTTCTCAAACTCAAGTTGACTTGACTTTAAAGTCAATTGGAGTTTGGAGAACAGACACAAAAGACCCTCTCATAGGATTGCCAAAGCGATAACAAGCTGACATGACTGCTTATATGGCTTTTTTGTATTGTTGTGGCTACAGTGCAAATTATGCAATAATAAGGAGAAAATTATCTAAAAAATCTCAAATCTATTAATCTTAAACTTTTTAATTGTGTTAATAAATTTTTAAATATTTTCACGTTTTACCAATTGAATAAATTACACCAATGTTGGTAAAAAATTGCTAGGGTGAACGCTAGTCGCTCTATGTGGCATGACCGACATTAACATTGACAATTTTTCATAATATTTTAATATTTATTTGAAATTTTTATTAATTTTTTTCTTTTTCCCTTTTTCTCTTGCAAACCTATTTTCTTCTATTTTTATTTTTGAAAGAAATTAAAATAGAAATGATATAGAATTCAAAAGAATTAGAGTTTGGAATTGCATTCCATTCTAAAATTCTATTAATTATAGAAATTCTATCCCTCACCTAGGTTGGCAAGGGCAAACCCTCGCCAATTTGGCAAAGGGGCTGCCTTGCCAGCCAAGGCCTAGTGTACCTAGCCCAAGGCTGGTGGATCATTGGTTATTGACAAGGCCTAGCGATGGCCAGTAGAGGAAAAATGGAAAAAAAGGAAAAAGAAAATAGAAAAAAAATAAGCGAAGAGAAAAGAAAAGAAAAAATAAAGAAGGAAAAGAGAGAGAGAGAAAAAAGAAAACTAGCTTACAAACTAAAATCACCAAATTTAGTCTCGTCCGTTAATTGAGACCAAGCAACATCACTAATCCAGATTTTAAATTGTCGCGCTTTGGTTGTGTACTTATGATTGGACAAAGAAGGGCAAATGACAAGAAATAGATAGCCACTCATCCGCTAGGTAGACACAAGATAAATTAAAACTTCGCTCCCATATCTTATTACCAGATAATTCAGAATATTGAAGAGATAGCATTGACTTGCTCTATAATACTCTTATCACTCCAAAGGCTGATTTTTGCCATTTACTCCTTCGAAGGATGTCATCACCGCTTAGATCAGAATGACGAGGATAGTTACGTATAATCTTCAACGGCCGCCAACCAACGACCCCGCATAAACCTGCGACGTACTGGCTGATGTTTTCTCTGTTTCCTGTTTTATTAGTTATTTTATTTTTCTGGCTAGACGGACCAAAAATGATGTTTCTTACCGCCTATCAATACGGAATCAGCAAGCCACAGCAGAAGAGCCACCGCCCTCCAAAACCTTTGGAAAAGAAAAACAGAGGGAGATCTTAACATTTCAGGTTCTTCATCAAATGTAAATTTTCTCTGGAAAATTAAACTTTCTTTAATAACGATATCTACGCATTATCTACTCTCAAGTGGACTTTTCTCTCAGCCTGGTTTTTGTCATTGGATCTTCAATATGAGTGATAGCACAGCGTTGTAGCACAACGTTGACAAAATGAATATTTTGCTCTTCACCATTTCTCTTTTAATTTTAAAGGTGTAAAATCTAGGATATGCCGAGTAGTTCTTTTTTCCTTCTACAATCAATATATTCCCAGCGAGAGTATCAAGAAGGAGCTCAGCGACATCAATGACCGAACGGAAAACAAAATCGAAATTTGGTGGATCTATTTTTAAAGGACGTGAAGGAGGATGCGGTGGAAAACCATAGGCTGGCCGGCCAATAACTCCATTAGCCTACATTCTCCCAAAGGCAGGTCTAAATGCTTAATAAAGGTTCCTGGCTGAAAAATGTCCTGGAACCGCCCTTAACACGATCAATCCAAGCTAGGTATATACTGATTTTAATAGCGATAAAGGGCTTTCGACTATCGAAGAAAGTGCTTGAGGCCCCGTTATAGAGTCTCTACCACCAAAAGACGTTTTGTCTAGCATGTTATTTAATCATGCTGCTACATCAACGTTTTGATTAAGACCGGAGCCCCTTTCTCCCCTTTTTTCTGGTTCATTTATTTAGTTTCAATTAGCCATGGAAATGGAACGACATAATCTTGTTCTTAACTGGCATTCTAGAGGTACAAAGCCAACTGAATAATCTGGCGGTCTTGAGCCATAAATGATCAAACGAAAATCCTTTTTTTTCTCTTGCTTTGTAAATTATTAGATAGTTTGTTCTGCTAGTGGTGTGACGAAATTCATCATTCCCGTCGACTTCAATTTTCAATCTACTATCTGACTAACTGATAATGATAGATCACAATTGGAGCAAAGGACGTCCTTCCACGTATTTTTCGCCCCATGTTGATGTTCTTTCAATTTCATTTGTTTTTCATGATTAGTTAGTGAGACAGTGATTGTACGCCTTTTTCTGAAAATTATCAATCGGGTAAATTTTGAATGATCAATACCCCTATTCCACAAAATCGGTCCTTGTATCTCTCGAACCCCTTTCTCATGGTTTGACTGATGTCTTTTTGCTCGCAGACTCCTTCAAAGGAAGCCAGCACCACTTCAGATAAGAATGACTAGTATACATCGCGCACACGTTAGAAATTGCGCGATCAATGACCAAATATCGACGCACTGGCTGATGCTTTCTCATGGTTTGACCGATGTCTTTTTGCTCGCATACTCCTTCAAAGGAAGCCATCACCACTTCAAATAAGAATGACTAGGATACATCACGCACACGTTAGAAATTGCTCGACCAATGACCAAATATCGACGCACTGGCTGATGCTTTCTCTGCTTCCATTTTCTTTTCATTTGGCTAGTCAGACCGAAATGAATTTTTATTCCTCCTTCCTTTCCCTGTATATATGCACTCGATAAGCCCCAGCTGAAGAGCCACCACCCTCCAAAACCCTTTTGGGAAAGGAAAAACGATAGAGGTTAAGCATTTCAACATCTTCATCAAATGGACAGGTATTCCTTCCTTCCACTTCTTCTTGATGGATTGTCGATACCGGTTTGACATGATATATCTCAAAACAAGTGCTAATCCCTTTTGTTCTGTTCTCGTTCTTCTGTTAATTTCCATAGGATTGCGGTTGTAACGGGTGCCAATAAAGGGATTGGATTAGAGATATGCAATCAGCTAGCTTCAAATGGAGTCTTCATCGTATTGACCGCGAGAGATGTTAATAGAGGGAATGAGGCTATTGAGAGGCTCGCAAGCATTGGGATCTCCAATGTGGTCTTTCATCCGCTTGATGTGGTGGATGAGGCCAGCGTCGGTTCGCTGGCGGATTTCGTCAAGGCTCGGTTCGGGAAACTCGATATTTTGGTAACATCTATGCATAGATTACTTGTTGTATTATGTTTCAACTAGATTGATGAAAGAGCCATAAAAGCACAATTCGCCTTGCAGGTGAATAACGCAGGCATAACCGGAGCTACATTCGTGAAAGAGGTTCACGAGGACATAGTTTTGACGGAAGATATGGTGAGTCTTCTCAAACTACAACTACGCGATACATTTTTCATATAAATTTTTATGACATAATTCATAGAACATATACCAGCAAAGCGTATATCGACATGCAAGTTCGAAAATGTTAGTTTGAACATTATCCTGCTCTTTTCTTGACATGAAAATATCCCTTCTAGCGCAATGTTTGTGGCATCCTTTATTCGTCCTTTCTTCCTTTTCATTTATTGAAATTAAGAAAGCTTAAATTGGTTAACGTCATTGGTCTTTTTCTTGTAAACTTATTGCAGATTAGAGGTCCGAAGGCCAAATCGATGAAGGAATTCTTTAAGGAGACGTATGAATCAGCAGAAAAATGTCTGAGGACTAACTACTATGGAATCAAACAAGTAACTGCTGCTCTTCTACCTCTTCTTCAACAATCGAACATGCCAAAAGTTGTCAACATCTCCTCTGCCGTTGGCCAGCTTAAGGTGTGTACTCGACTATATCATGTTGTCGTTCAATGCAATGACCAAAGCCTGAACATAGGGAGATCGATTGAAGCTCACGACGAGATTTTTTACTTGCGTATTCTATCATGACAAGATCTGTTCATCTTCTCCTGCTTGAAATCAGTACATCCCCGACGAGAATATCAAAGAGGAGCTCAATGACATCGATAGCCTCACGGAAGAGAAAGTGGACAGTTTGGTCGCACGGTTTCTGAAGGATATGAAGGAGAATGCAGTGGAAACCGGAGGCTGGCCGATCCTTTTATCTGCTTACATCGTCTCGAAGGTAGCTCTCAATGCTTACACAAGAGTTATGGCGAAGAAATACCCCAGGATAGCCATCAATGCCGTGCATCCCGGTTACACCAAGACTGACCTAAGCCACAACATTGGGTCGCCGGTCGAGGAAGGTGCAAGAGGTCCCGTTACAGTGGCTCTATTGCCAAAAGATGGACCTTCCGGCAAATTCTTCGATCGTACAGTAGAATGGAGCTTTTGATTAAGATTTGGATGAGTAGGGCAGAGAGGCTATGTCAGTTTGAACCCTAAACCTATGTTCTTTCTTATTTTCCCTTCTCCTTATTGGTATGAATAACTAAATCCAATTGGTAATTTCGAACTTTCTGACTCCGATTGCTATGGCAGTAGGGTGTGCAAGTAAATACTCTTTCAATCCAATTGCTAGGCGTGCTTGTCTTAGGCACAATGTCATCTATGAGTTTCGAATTTGTTCAATGTGATTCCTAAACTATCCGTAAATGTTCAATGTAATACCTAAATTATATGAAAATATTTAAAAATTCAGAAATGATATTGTATATTGGATCAAGTTCAAGGATCATATTAAACAAATTGAAAATGCAAAGACGACATCACACAGTGGGTTAAAATTCAGAGTTTATTTGTGTAAGTTTCCCTCAAATGATTAATATCGAGTCCACAAAATCATCTCTCCAAAACTTTCTCGTGGGTTCCCTTTATAATGGGTAATCCCCTTGACTTTATACTTCGTGGAACCCCTTGAAATCCACTCAATTTTCATTCCGCACTCCTATCACAGAACCTCGATGTCCCATTTCCCAATCTAGGCTAGCTTGCCAACACCTCTTCTGAGCAAGCAAATCACCAACTGAGCAAGAGATTCACCACCTCTTCTCAGGATCAGAAATGCTAAATGATAATTTATCAAAGAGATGCTATTCGATAATGCGCACCACATAGTTGACCCCACCGATATACCCAAGTGGTCATTTCGGTAGGATTCTAGAGGTGCGTTTTTTATTTGGTCAAAAGAAGTGGGTTCGAGAAGTGGATCCCATTATGTAACACTTTATCTTAACAAGATTCAAGGGGTGGCTTCCACAATAAAGTACTTTGTCCACACATCACTTAGCTCTCGTTGTGCATAAATATCAATCCATATTTAATGCACGAGTCTTACTTGGTCACGTATCATATTTGATATAACACAAGATGAATACAACACAACCGATCTGATTTACATATAGACATAAATACAATGTAACAAAACATTAAAGAAGGTAAACGATTAATACTAAGGCCATGTATTGTTTCATGAAAAATGAATTGTTAATGCCTAAGTTTTTGCTCCAAGATCATTCTACATACTTTCAAAACAGTACTTGTTTTCCTACCAAAAATATTTCAAGCCGAGTTCATGCATTTTGAATTGTTTAGGCATTTAGTGCAATTTCTAAAATGGCATTGTTCCTAGGTGATCTTTTTAAAAAAAGAAATAGAAAATAATAATAAGTAGAAGTAAAGTAAAAAAAAATAATAATAATAATAAGTAAAAGTAGGAAGCTTGAAAGCACATAAAAAAAAAAAAAAAAGATCAGAAAAGAAGAGAGGAAACACAAGGAAATGAAACAGACAGGATTTGGAAATTAACAAGCATTGGGCAACCCACAAAACATAGCAAAAGTCAAGGGATAAGAAGAGACCTGAGCATGAGCTGAGACCAAACGTTGAGAGTAGCAGAGGAATAGCAGCGGATGGGGGCGTTGCTTGGCGTATGGAAGAGAAAAAACAGAGGATAAGAGGCATGGGCAGGACAAAAGAGCAGGGAGTGAAGAGAGCGCTCAAAGGCCCTCGGCACACCGAACCCGTTCAGTATGAAAGGAGGGGCATTCGCTTCAGACGGGGCAGACCCTCGACCAGTCACGTTCATCACCAAGTCCACTACACTCGGCCACCACACAACCACCATCAACCACCGCACAGCCACGTTCCACCCCCTGCTGCCATTCACCATCCCTGGTTAACACACCTGCAGCCTCGACAAGCACCCAGTCCAATCTCTACCGCCGATACCCTGGTTTCCTTGCATTTCCAGTAACTATTACGGAGGTCTTGCCATCCTCAGTCCTCCGGTCACCCTCGTCGTCGCCGCAAACCGCGGTCGCCGTGGATTTCCGTCGCAGTCGTCGTTGCTCTGTTTTGTTCTGTTTCTCGGCCGGGTGCGGTTGAAGTGATTCGCTTTCGCTTGAAGCTCCGTCGCCGACACCCATCAGCACAGGCGGCATGTCTGGAACCTCCTGAGTTGGATTGACCCACAATTGCAGGGAAAAAAGTCCATCTCCGGCAAGGCGAGTTCGAATCGTCCGTTGTACCCTGCTCTGCTCTGTTCTTTGGCCGAGGAAATCCGAAGAGAGTAAAATTTGTCCGAAACTTATCCGACGGAATCGACCTGTTCGTAGAAAATTATTAAGGGTCCAGTCACTGATTTGTGTTCTCATACTGGTCCTGGCATAGCAGATAAACCGGGTAATTTCATCCTCCCCTGTTCTGCCCTGCCTCGTCGAGATACAAGGCCAAGATGCGCTCATATTAACCATGCGTAAACCACGGAAAATACGAAGTTTTGCTCGATGATTCATGATCATATCGTTGTTTCAGTGTCATTTTAAGTCGAAAAATTTACTTCGAAATCGTGACTAGAGTCAATGTTCTCAATGCACATAAACGGTTTGTTGAAATGTTTGCAAGAGTCTTCAAAGTTCATGGGTCCTGAGCAGATCCACGTAGGGCCATGACTGGTACACGACTGGCCAGCATGGACTATTCGTACAGCCTACTTGGAGAGGTTGGTTCGAGTGTGGGGTTGGTCATTCTCCAAGACGTTTGTTGCATTTTTTTTTTTTTTTTTGGGTCAATAACTCGTTTGAAGGTACATGTTGTGTACTTTCATTCGGGTCGAGTGTATTTTGCTTAAAGTCTTTAATGTATTAGTTTTAAGGGCGTGAATTTGGGTAGTTCATGGGTCTGGCTGATCTGAGTTCAAACCTAGCCTTGCCACAATAGCCGACCTGTGATTTTGATGGGGATTTTAAGCACAATTTGGGAGTGTCAAAACTTGGCATGGGGGAGATTTAAGTATTCAAAGTTAGGAAAATTATATTTAAGTCCCAAAATGAGAGTAAAATGGAGTAGTTAAGTGCTAATGGTGAGAAAAATAGTCCAAATTTCATCGTGACGATTTTTTGATGAGAGAAGTGCAAAACAACGTCGATTTTTTGACGTGACGATTTGCACATTGACGTGACTAGATAAATGTAAAACGACATCCTTTTGATGCTAACATGAATAAATAATTAATATAAACTTAATTAAATTAAATTTAAAAAAAAAAAAAAAAGGGAGAAAGAAGATGAATAGTTGGAGGCGGCTAAGGGCTTTAGGGCCTGGTGACCCTAGCTGACCCTCTCCCCATCGTCGCTGATCCTTCCCAGAGATGGCGGGGAGGTGAGGGCTAAGTCCTCACTCGCCTCCAACTATTCATCTTCTTCCTTCATTTTCTTTTTCTTTTTTTTTTAAAATTTTGTTTTGCATTTAATTTAATCAAGTTTTATATTAAAATTCAAATTCACACCAAAACAATATCGTTTTTACATTTTTTTTGAGGCGAATTACGTAGGGAAGCAAAATTAATAAAAAATTGCCATATAAGATTTTCGATAGGATTTATTGGAGGTGATACTAAAGTCTCATTTTTTTTATAAAAAAAGTGACACTTAAATGTTACTTTCCTAATTTTTGGCATTTAAGTGTCATTTTGTTCCAAGTTTTGACATTTGAGCTGTTCTTCGTCCATGATTTGGTGAGTTTGTGATATGTTAGCAAGTTTTATTTTTTTGCACTCTTGGTGTGTAGTTCTAGGGAATTGGTGCTTTATCTTGAGGTCGAGATTAAAGCCCTTGAATATGTTTCGAGGAAATTGGTCTAAGCAGTCTAATGCACACCAATCGATCAACTTGGTTAATGTGATATTCAATTCATGTTTTGAGTTGGTCCATGTTCATGCAAATTAAGCACATATCGATTAATGAATTAAATATATTTTTCAAAAAGAAAATTAAAAAGGTCTTAAATTAGGCCAAAATTTATATTTTTGGAATTTTCCTAATTTTCTAATGTCATTCTCCTAATTTATCTCTAAACTTGTCTTCTCTATCGGGAGGTTGCAACACGAATGGTTTAGAAATTATTTTCCTAAAAATGATCCTTTATATCACTTTAAAAAATGAATTAATGAAAAATATATTAATTATACACAAAAATGCTTAAACATAAATTGTTGCCAATAATGAAAATATTTTTTATTAACTAATTATTTCAAGCGATACAAGCGATTACTTTCAGAGAAATATTTCTCAAATCATTTAGTTTTTTTCGAAATCAATGGGGCCTAAAATTCATCAACTCAATGAATTAACGTCTCTCCGGTGAGATTCTTCATTCATTTTCTCTTCAATCTCAGAATTTGTCTCAGTCCTCTCTCTCAAATTCATTCTCTAATCGTCCATCTTCTCGTGTTAGTGACGCTGATTTGAGATAAATACTTAATAAGTTCATAAGCTGTCAACAAACACATTAAGAATGCTTAGTCAATGAAGAAACACTTAGTCATATAACAAGTAGCAACCTCCCTTTTACCTTATAACGGGGGATATTGCTTGAATCCTTAATGTTCTGATTACAGGATAACCTCATCAAGCAATCGAATGTTTGACCTTCCACGTTAGGGCTGCCCTATCTATTAGGTAATCTTGACGGATGGACAAGACTACCTTTCTTGTTTAACGTGTTGATACTTGCACGTCTGATATCTCTCAAATTCCCACTCATATATTTTTCTTCAAGGGCAGAAGATAGTAAAGGAATGTGTAGTAGGGAGTCCCGCCCTTCAAGAGTTCTTTCTCCTATCATTTAACTTTTGAATTTTTTAAGTACCTGTCCAAGTCCAAATGATATAACGAGTGTCTACCAGTCAATATTTTAGCATGCAAGCACGGTAGGTGTCCTACTTAATGCATTTCCTTGCGCTAACCACCATCATGTCAATATTTTCTTATTTATCCATGACCCCTTTTCATCCAAGATAAAGAGTTGCCTACACACTGAAAATACCAAATTTAGTCTTGTCCATTAATTGAGACATAGGGCGCTTTTGGTAACGATTCTGTTCTTGGGAATAAATTATAATCAGAAATTATTATTTTTTATTCTGTTCTCGGGAATTGATTTTGAGTAAAAGAATGCATTTGATAATTGTACAAAATTTCTGATTTTGGAATAGAATTGCATTTGATACCATGTTCATTGATTCTGTTCCAAATCAATTTATTTTAATTTTTAAATAATTTTTATAATTTATAATTTTTTTTTTCTTTTTTCCTTTTTCCTTTTTTTCTTTCCTTTTTTTCTTTTTTCTCCTATTATAATTCTTCTTCAAGCCGGTCGCCGGCCCTCGTCGGCTCGGCCTTGCTAGTAGCTTGGTGAGATTCGGTGACCGAAGCGGGCGGCGGCAGGTGGCGGCGATCAACGGTTGCAGCGGTGGAGGCGGACGGCGGTGGGTGCAAGATGGCGGTTGATGAAGAAAAAGAAAAGAGAAGAGTTTTAATTCTCAATTTTGTTCCTGGAACAAGAAGCAACTTTTTTTTTTTTAAATTCTTGATTCTCGTCCCAAACTGATTCTGGGAACACATTTATTCCCGGGAATAAAAATTTTACCAAACACAATTTTCGTCCCAAACTGATTCTGAAAACAAAAAATCAGAATCAAGTAATGTTCCATAGTGGCTAGCAGACTATCAATTCCTCATGCTAACTCCATATATTGGATTATCACACTTTGGGTGAGTGATGAGCACTCATGATTGGACATATTAGAGATATCAAAAGATAGTTAGTATATTTCTAACAGGGGAAAGTAGGGAACTAGCTCCAGAACCACAAGAACAGTCAACCATGGCAGGTAAGTCATTTATTATAAACTTCAACGACAACGACGGATGACCAACGACCAAGTTTGACGTACTTGCTGATGTTTTCTCTGTTACCTGTTTTCTGTTCTCTTTTTTTTTTTTTTTTTGGGTAGGTAGAAAAAAAATGATGTTTTTCTCACCTATAAAAATGCAATCAACATGCCTCCGCAGAAGAGCCACCACCCTCCAAAACCTCTGGAAAAGAAAAACAGAGGGACATGTTCAAGCTCTTCATCAAATGGACACGTACTTGTTGGAATTTTGTTTGTTAAAATAAAATGAATGTTTTTTACTTTGTCCCACATAGAAAGGTGAGAGCAAGTGGGTCAATTTAAAAATGTAAGAATTTCTTTTACTTGTTAAAGGAATGATTGGGTGGGGCTAGACCCCACCATACTCGCATACGAGTGCGTGATTATTTGGCGCACTTTGCGTGCCCGCGGCCCGCGGTTTAATTAGCATTAATCCATTGCTATTTATTTATTTATTTATTTATTTATTTATTCAAAGGTTGCATTTTAATTTGAGAATTTTCGGAAATGAAATATAAAACGAAAATTCGAAATTCTTTTTAAAAAAAAAACTATTATTCCGAATTTTATTTGTGTCTTTTCAAGACAACATTTGAAAAAAATTACTTATTTGGTTTTGCAATTTTTTCTGAAAAGTTGCAATTGTTCGATTTTCGACTTCTTCCGAAGAGTCGCATTTGTTTATCCGAACAATTTTCTAAAAGACTTGTTTGTTTATTCTTTGGCAATTTTCACGAAAGTTGCAAGACTGTTTCATATATATACTTGTCATTTTTCGGAAAGAAAGTGTGGTCATTTTTCGAGTCTTCTTTCTGAAAAACTGCAGCCAATTTTTCGATTGTTTTCTTAGAGAGACCCTGGAGAAATACTAGAATTGCTATCTAGTATTCTCATCCGAGACTTTGTTGTATTCTGGAGGATTTTTGCCGGTGACCATTAGCAACGTTGTGGGGCAAATAAATCATTAAAGAAAGTGATATCACACCTCAAAGTCCGAGTTGCTTTACTCGATCCGATTTCATTGTTCAACCCATTTCGAAGCCATATTTTTTCAACAGTACTAGTCGCTTCCACTACTCTTGATGAATCATCGCGACCGGTTCGATACGATGTATTTCAATATAAATGCTAACCCTTTTGTTTTGTTCCCCTTCTTGTGTTAATTTTTGTAGGATTGCAGGTGTTATTAGTGTAAGGGGATTAGATTCGAGATATGCAAACAGCTAGCTTCAAATTGAGTCTTTATGGGCTAAGTACATTAGAAATGCAAAAGGTTGTATACGATGCTCACTTTGGTATCAAAAGTTTATTTTAGATCACTTAAATGCTAAAAAAATTGAAAAATAATTATTTAGTGCCAACACCGATCTAATTAGCCAGAAATCCAATATGGCACTTTTTTATTATTATTAATTTTTAAAACCGACGAGGCTTGCTAGAGAGTACAATCAACATTCAAATAACAAAATGATATTGTTTGGATCTTTCTCCGAAGTAAAATCCCTAAATCTCTAAATTGAAAAATCGATTGAGAGAGGGGGTAGAAGGCGAGCAAGTGGGCATACTAGCAATGAGCAATGGTAGGAGCGGTGACTAGAACTCATTGGCCATCGGCTTCCTCCTCGTCTTCTTTTTCAAAGAACAACACCAGCATCACTCCACCTCTATTTCGTCCGACATTGTCAACAAGCCTAAGCTCTTGTCCTCCTCCTCTTTCTCCTTCCCCCTTTAGAAGGACCCACTCTGGCCGCCTCTTGAGTAGAGCCCAATCCACCATCTCCATTTGCACTCTCTTCCTCTCCCTCACCCTCCTCATCTTTGCTCTCTCCATCTTCAACCCCCCTTCTTCCTCCTCCTCCTTTGCCCTCACCTCCTATTCTTCTTACTACTTCTTGCCTGAGCAACAACCTTAGCCTCTCCTCGCTTGAAACAACTGCACGCTTCCATTGTTCTAGTTGTTACCCATCTTCTTTTGGCGGGCCAAGCCCCAAACGGCAGCTCCAAGCATCAGTTCTACACGAGATGGGTACCCTGTACGGGAGGGGCGTGTGTGTGATGAACAACCTTGTCGTCACTCACATGGTCGAGCAACTACGATAGTGGCCAAGCGGCGGCAACCAAGTGGTGGTGCGTGAGCGAACTACAATCAATGTCGAGTGAAGATCGCGGATGAAGAACCCTAATTTCAATTCTCGTATGATGGAAACACGACATTGTTTCTTAAGGAGAAAGGAAAACGACGTCATTTACAACATTCCTTTCCCGTGTCAACTTCTTCTTCTTCTTCTTTTTTAATACAAAAGTCACATAACCAATTTGGTTGGAATCTCTGTAAGGTGGCATCAAAGTGATCATTTTTTTTTTTTTTCCGATTTGGCACTTAAGTGATTTGGTAGAAACTTTTGATACCAAAGTGAGTACCTTACACAACTTTTGGCACTTTTAATGTATTTTCCCCGGTCTTTGTTGTATTAACTGCTAGGGCTGTGAATAGAGGAAATGAGGCTATCGAGAAGCTTGTGAGCATTGGGATTTCCAATGTGGTCTTTCACCGCTTCACATGGTCGATGGGACCAGTGTCAATTCGCCAGCGGAATTCAGGAAACTCGATATTTTGGTAAAATCTATTCATAGGTCATTTGTTAATGTAATGCTTCAAATAGATTGAGAAAAGAGCCATAAAAGAACAATGACGTTGCAGGCGAATAATGCAGGCATAACAGGAGCTACAGTCATGAAAAAATACATGGTTATGAATGCAGAAGATGCGAGTTTTCTCAAATCGGCAATACTACTGTGCAATACATTTCTCACACCATTTTTTATTGAGGCGATTTATAGAACACACAGAGCATTAAAGCGTATCTCACGCAGCTTTTTCATTTTTCCTCGCTACTAGCATTGTGCACATTTGCCCACATTCTTTGTGGCATATTATTTGGGGCGTCCATCTTTTATTTTTTTGGCCCCCTTTGCTCCCTTTTAATTGTCGATATTAAGAAGCTTAAACTGGTTAATACGATCGCTTTTTTCATGTAATCTTATTGCAGCTGAAAGGTCCGCAAGCCAAATCGATGAAAGAGTTCATTGAGGAGACGTATGAATCAGCAGAAAAGTGCTTGAGGACTAACTACCATGGAATTAAACAAGTAACTGCGGCTCTTCTACCTCTTCTTCAACAATCGAATTCGGCAAGAGTAGTCAATGTCTCCTCTAACCTTGGCCAGATTCAGGTATGTACTTAATTGCTGTCATATGCAAATTAATTTTCATATTTTTGATCGAGAAAACCATACATACTCAACTTATTGTATCATCTTGTTTCATCCAATGATGAAATTCTGAAAATAAGTAGATTGACTGAAACTCATGGGGATAAGTACACTATCAATGTTAAAACCGGTTTACGGCGCTCATTTCGGTGCCAAAAGTTTCCGTTGGATCACTTAAGTGCCAAATCATATAAAAATAATAATTATTTTGGTGCCACCGGCGAGAGATTTCGGTCAGATTAAGTACGTGACTTTTATATTTAAAAAAAAAAAAAGTTGTGGTGGCTTTAAAACGATGTCGTTTTGCCATTATACATAGACATTCTCATAGAAACGATGCCGTATAGCTCATATGGGGATTGAAATTAGGGTTAGAGCCGCTCGGCCACTGTCGTTCGCTTGCCATCACTCAACCACCGTCGCTCGGCCACCATTGTAGTTACTCGACCAAGTGAGCAAGGAGAGACTGAGATTGTTGCTCAAGTAAGAAGTGGTAGGAAGAATGGAGGCGAGGGTAGAGGAGGAGGAGGAAGAGGTGGGGTCGAAGGTGCCGCAGACGACATGCCTTGTCTCTCTCTCTCTCTCTCTCTCTCTCTCTCTCTCAATTTGGGGATTTAGGGAAAGACGCCAAATGGCATCGTTTTATTGTTTGAATGCTAACTGTATTCTCCAACAAGTTACGTCAGCTTCAAAAATTAATAAAAAAAAGTGCCATGTCGGATTTTTGGCCAATTTCATCGGCGTTGGCACTGAAATGATCATATTTAAATTTGTTGGCACTTAAGTGATCAAAAATAAATTTTTGGCACCAAAGTGAATGCCGTACATAACTTTTGGCACTAATAGTGTACTTACCCGAAACTCATGATGTGAAAGAAAGATCAGATGAGTGAGGCAAGTTTGAAATACCAGACACAAGGACTATAAAATAACTAACAGTTTATAAGGTTGGTTGATGTTTAACGGCTTCCCAATTATAGGCATAACAAATCGAATAATCCAGGAATGCTCGTAGATTCCTCTAAGTTATTAGTCAATTACATAGTCTCTCATGACAAGATTTGTTCATTTTATCCTTATTGAAATTAGTACATCCATCGATAACCTCACGGGAGAGAAAGTGGATGGTTTGGTGGAGAGATTTCTGAAGGATATGAAGGACAAGTTGGAAAGCAGAGGCTGGCCTATTGTCTTATCTGCTTACCTCGTCTCGAAGGCAACTTTCAATGCTTACACAAGTTTTGGCAAAGAAATATCGTGGAATCGCCATCAATGCCGTGAACCCTGGCTTCGTCAAGACCGACCTAAACCGCAACATGGGGTTTTTGCCTATCGAGGAAGGCAGGAGAGGTCCCGTTACGGTGGCTCTATTGCCAAAAGATGGGCCTTCCGGCGCATTCTTCGATCGTACGGTAGTATCGACCTTTTGATCCAGATTTGGCTTGGTAGTGGAGAGGCCATGTCCGTTTAAACCCTAAAACTACGTTCTTCTGTATTTTTCCTTCTGTTCAGAGTTTCTAAACCACATTATAGTTGTCTTAATAAGATTGGAGAGAGTGAAGTTGTCGAAGAGTGGAATGATTTAGCACTATAAAATACGATATGATTCTATTTAATCTATTTAAGCAGTCATTTTACTAAGCTATGAAATGATGATTTTTTCTCGAAATGGAATTCTACATTCTGGAAACCAATTTAATCACTGATCTGGTGGTCTAGAAAGGAAATTCTGATGAAAATAGAACAAGATTTGAGTTGTCGGTCTGAATTACGCAATTAGTTTGCTCCAGGTGATGCAACTCTGGTCAACTTCCATGTCGAATGCAATGTTTCATATAAATCCGAGCTTTCCATGTACATGCTATTTTCTAGGTCATGCCATCGGCTGTGAGTGAGCATCAAACCTACGAATAAGCTCATGTACTTTTCATCGTACTACAGAAACGGACTTAAATCACACAATTCTTTCTTTCTCATAATTCTTATCTTGATGTTTTGAGTGCATCTGATGGACATTCGAGTGCATACCCAGACAACGCACTTCTCAAATCTCATGTCACTCTCCTTTTTACTAGTATCCCTCTCTCAAGGTTGATCCTTAACATTGTTCGCCGGGTCCGCAGCCATGTCAGCCTATTTTGTTGTCACGTAGTCTGCGTCGTAGCCACAACGGCCTAATTCTGCACAGATTGCACAACTAATATGGTAACTAGAGGTGACCCATTTTGTACCAATATTTTTCACAAATGGGTCGAATGTGGGTTGTGAAGTTGTAATGGGCCATAACCCACATTTGACCCATTTTAAGTTCAGTTTTATATGGGTCGAAAATGGGTCACACGTTCTGACCCATTTTTAAAAACCTATAAAACATGGACAACCCTTTGAACTTCACCTTTGCCGCTCACCTCGGAGCCGCCTCCTCCACTCACTGCCGCGGCTCGCCTCTGAGTGGCCTCCGCTGCCCACCTCTGAGGCTCGCCTCCGCCGCTCCCTAGAAGGTCGCCAATGATTGGCGAGGCTCGACCTTGCTGACGTCGGGCGGGGCCTCGGCCTCGTCAGATTGGCGAGATCGAGCCTCGCCCGACGTCGGCAAGTTGGCGAGGCTTGGCCTAGCCGACGACTAGCGTCGGGCGAGCCCTCGACCTCGCTAGATTGGCGAGATTGAGCCTCGCCTGACGCCGGCAAGTTCGAGTCTTGCCAGATCCGGCGAGGCTTGACCTTGTCGATGACTGGTGAGGCTCAAGACTCGTCACATCTGGCGAGGCTTGAGCTTGCCAGCGTCAGGCGGGGCCTTGGCCTTGCCAGATCGGCGAGATTGAGTCCCGCCCGACACTGGCGAGCTCGATCTCGCCTGTGGCCGGTCGCCAACCGTCGTCATGGCCAGCGGCCAACCGAAGAAGAAGAAGAAAAAAAGAGAAAATAATTATTAAAATTAAGAATGATATTTTAAAAAATGAAAATAAGTAAAAAATATATTTAAAAAATAAAAATTCGATTTTTTAAAAATATTTTAAAAAGAATTATAAAAATTTTCCATTAAATTTATATTGCATAAAAATCGTTAAAAAATTTGTATTGCATAAAAATATTTTAACAATAAGAAGGTTTTAGCAATACGGATCGGTTCGGATATGGGTTGGGTATGGGTCACTAGATTTCGGAAACGGGTTAAATGGGTTGGGTACCCATGGGTCACCCATCCATTTGCCACCCCTAATGGTAACACATAACAACCATGTAAACACCCACATCAGCTTGTTGTCACTTGCACATGCTAGCCAGTTCTCTCTTCAAACACCAAAATGCCTCACTAATCCACCAAAGGTTTTAGCAATACGGATCGGTTCGGATATGGGTTGGGTACCCATTTTCGATCCGGGTTAAATGGGTCAAATATGGGTACCCATTTTCGATCCGACCCATACCCGACCCATCCATTTGCCACCCCTAATGGTAACACATAACAACCATGTAAACACCCACATCAGCTTGTTGTCACTTGCACATGCTAGCCAGTTCTCTCTTCAAACACCAAAATGCCTCACTAATCCACCAATCATTTTCAAATCTTTTCATCAAACTCTAGTTGATTTCTCCTAAGTCACCTTGATTTTAAGATGTTAATAAGATATTATAATATTAATTATAGCCAATCAGGGATACATAAATAGAGAGATATATGCATAATCTTTAAGAGATATGCAAAATTAAAGGAAATATCTTAATGATCTTTAACATCTTCTCAAACTCAAGTTGACTTGACTTTGAAGTCAATTGGAGTTTGGAGAACAGACACAAAAGACCATTTCACAAGATTGCCAAAGCTATAACAAGTAAATATGACTGCTTATATGGCTTTTTTGTATTATTGTGGCTATGGTGGAAATTATGCAGTAACAAGTAGAAAATTATTTAAAAAGTCATAAATCTATTAATCTTAAATTTGTTGATTGTGTCAACTGAGTTTTAAACATTTTCACATTTTGCTAATTGAGTCTATTACACCAATTTTGGTAAAAAAAATTGCTAGGGTGAATGCTGGCCGCCCTATGTGGCATGATCGACATTAACATGAACAATTTTTCACAATATTTTAATATTTATTTGAAATTTTTATTAATTTTTTTCTTTTTCCCTTTTTCTCTTGCCAACCTATTTTCTTTCTATTTTTATTTTTGAAAGAAAGTAAAAGAGAAATGAAGTAGAATTCAAAAGAATTAGAGTTTGGAATCATATTCCTTTCTAAATTTTATTAATTATAGAAATTCTATCCCTCACTTGGGTTGGCGAGGGCAAACCCTTGCCCAATTTGACGAAGGTCTACGTTGCTAGCCAAGGCCTAGTGTACCTAGCTTGAGGCTGGTGGGTCACCGGTTATTGACAAGGCCTAGCGATGGTTAGCAGAGGGAAAAGGGAAAAAATGAAAAGAAAATAGAAAAAAAATAAAAGAAGAGAAAAGAAAAGAAAAAGTAAAGAAGGAAGAGAGAGAAAAAAAGAAAAGAAAAGAAAACTAGCTTACAAACTAAAATGGCCAAATTTAGTCTTGTCCGCTAATCGAGACCCAGCAACATCACTAATCCAGATTTTAAATTATCACGCTTTGGTTGTGTACTTATGATTGGACAAAGAAGGGCAAATGACAAGAAATAGATAGCCACTCGTCCGCTACGTAGACACAAGATAAATTAAAACCTCGCCCTCATATCTTATTTCCAGATAATTTATAATATTGAAGAGATAGCATTGACTTGCTCTATAATACTCTTATCACTCCAAAGGCTGATTTTTGCCATTTACTCCTTCGAAGGATGTTGTCACCGCTTAGATAAGAATGACGAGGATAGTTACGTCATAACGGCCGCCAACCAACGACCACACATAAACCGGCGACGTACTGGCTGACGTTTTCTCTGTTTCCTGTTTTATTATTTTATTTATTTATTTATTTTCCTGGCTAGATGGACCAAAAATGATTTTTCTTACCACCTATAAATACGGAATCAGCAAGCCACAGCAGAAGAGCCACCACCCTCCAAAACCTTTGGAAAAGAAAAACAGAGGGAGATCTTAACATTTCAGGCTCTTCATCAAATGGACAGGTACTACTCGCTTCCGCTACTTCTTGATGAATCATCGTGACCAGTTCAATATGATATATTTCAGCGTAAATGCTAACCCTTCTATTTTGTTCTCGTTTTTCTTTAATTTTCATAGGATCGCAGTCGTTACTGGTGCGAATAAAGGGATCGGATTTGAGATATCCAAGCAACTAGCTTCAAATGGAGTCTTTGTTGTATTAACCGCTAGAGATGTGACTAGAGGAAATGAGGCTATCGAGAAGCTCACAAGCGTTGGGATCTCCAATGTGGTCTTTCATCCGCTTGACGTGGTCAACGGGACCAGCATCAATTCGCTGGCGGAATTCGTCAAGGCTCAATTCGGGAAACTCGATATTTTGGTAAAATGTATTCATAGGTCACTTGCTAATGTTATGCTTCAAATAGATTGAGAAAAGAGCCATAAAAGAACAATGACGTTGCAGGTGAATAATGCAGGCATGACCGGGGCTACAGTCATGAAAAAAGACATGGTTATGAATGCAAATGATGTGAGTTTTCTCAAATCGGCAATACTACTGTGCAATACATTTCTCACACCATTTTTTATTGAGGCGATTTATAGAACACACAGAGCATTAAAGCGTATCTCACGTAGCTTTTTCATTTTTCCTAGCTACTAGCTTTATACACATTTGCCCACCATTCCTTATGGCATATTATTTGGGGCATCCTCTTCTTTTTTTCTTCTTTTTTTTTCCCCCTTTTCTCCCTTTTAATTATCGATATTAAGAAGTTTAAACTGGTTAATACGATCGTCTTGTTTCATGTAATCTTATTGCAGCTGAAAGGTCCGCAGGCCAAATCGATGAAAGAGTTCATTGAGGAGACGTATGAATCAGCAGAAAAGTGTTTGAGGACTAACTACTATGGAATCAAACAAGTAACTGCTGCTCTTCTACCTCTTCTTCAACAATCGAATTCGGCAAAAGTAGTTAATGTCTCCTCTTCGCTTGGCCAGCTTCAGGTATGTACTTAATTGGTGTCATAAGCATATGAATTTTCATGTTGTTGATCGAGAAACGTACATAATCAATTTATTGTATCATCTTTGTTTCATCCAATGACGAAATTCTGAAAATAAGGAGATTGATTGAAACTCATGACGTGAAAGAAAATATCTGATAAGTGAGGCAGATTTGAAGTATCAAACACGAGGAATATAAAATAACTAACAGTTTATAAGGTTGGTTGATGTTTAACGACTTCCCAATTATAGGCATAACAAATCGAATAATCCAGGAATGCTCGTTAATTCCTCTAAGTTATTAGTCAATTGCATAGTTCCTCACGACAAGATTTGTTCTTTTTATCCTTCTTGAAATTAGTACATCCCCAGCGAGAATATCAAAAAGGAGCTCAATGACATCGATAGCCTCACGGAAGAGAAAGTGGATGGTTTGGTGGAGAGATTTCTGAAGGATATGAAGGAGGACAAGTTGGAAACCGGAGGCTGGCCTATTGTCTTATCCAGTTACCTCGTCTCGAAGGCAACTCTCAATGCTTACACAAGAGTTTTGGCAAAGAAATATCGTGGAATCGCCATCAATGCCGTGAACCCCGGCTTCGTCAAGACCGACCTAAACCGCAACACAGGGTTTTTGCCTGTCGAGGAAGGCGCCAGGGGTCCCGTTACAGTGGCTCTATTGCCAAAAGATGGACCTTCCGGCACATTCTTCGATCGTACGGTAGTATCGACCTTTTGATCCAGATTTGGCTTAGTGGTTCGGAGAGGCCATGTCCATTTAAACCCTAAAACTATGTTCTTTTGTAATTTTCCTTCTGTTCACTGGTAGGAGTTTCTAAACCACATTATAGTTGTCTTACTAAGATTGGAGAGAGTGAAGTTGTCGAAGAGTGGAATGATTTGGCACTATAAAGTACGACGTGATTCTATTTAATCTAGACATGATTCTATTTAATCTATTTAATTAATCATTCTTATTAAGGTATGGAATGATCATTTGTTCTCGAAATGGAATTCTACAGTCCGGAAACCGATTTAATCACTGATCTAGTGGTCTGGAAAGGCAATTCCGATGAAAACAGAACAAGATTTTGAGTTGTCCGTCTGAATTACGTAATTAATTTGTTCCGGGTGGTTCAACTCACGTCAACTTCCATGTCGAATACAATGTTTCATATAAATCTGAGCTTTCCGTGTACTTATTATTTCCTAGGACATGCCATCGGCTGCGAGTGAGCATCAAACCTATGAATAAGCTCATGTACTTTTCATCATAATACAGAAAGATACTTAAATTACACAATTCTTTCTTTCGCATAATTCTTATCTTTATATTTTGAGTGCATCTGATGCACATTTGAGCGCATACCCATAGAACGGACTCTTCAAATCTCATGTCACTCTCTTTTTTGCTGGTATCCCTCTCGCAAGGTTGATCCTTAACCGCCGTGTCCGTAGCCACGTCAGCCTATTTTGTTGTCGCGTACTCTGCATCATAGCCACGATAGCCTAATACTGCACAGCGTGCACAGCAAGTACAGTAACACATAAACAGCCATGTAAGCACCCACATCAGCTTGTTGTGGCTTGCACATGCCAGCCGATTCTCTCTTCAAACACCAAAACACCTCACTAATTTACTAATTGTTTTCAGATCTTTTAGGTATATGCGTAATCTTTAAGAGATGCAAAATTAAGAGAAATATCTTAATGGTCTTTAACATCTTCTCAAACTCAAGTTGACTTGACTTCAAAGTCAACTCGAGTTTGGTCAAGTCAACTCGAGTTTGGAGAATAGACCCAAAAAGAACCTCTCACAAGATTGCCAAAGCGATAACAAGTTGATGTGACTGCTTATATGGCTTTTTGTATTGTCGTGGCTATAGTGCAAATTATGCAACAATAAGGGATAAATTGTCTAAAAAGTCCTAAATCTATTAGTTTTTTATTTTTTAATTGTGATAATTGAATTTTATATATTTTCACATTTTACTAATTAAGTCAATTATGCCAATTTTGGTATAAAAAAAATCACTAATATGAATACTAACCATCTTGTGTGGCGTAACCGATATTAATATGGACAATTTTTAATAATATTTTAAGGTTTATTTGAAATATTTATTAATTTTTCTTTTTCCTTTTTTTCTCTTGCCAACCTATTTTCTTTCTATTTTTGTTTTTGAAAGAAAGTGAAATAGAAATGAAATAGAATTCAAAAGAATTTGAATTTGGAATCATATTCCATTCTAAAATTCTATTAATTATAGAAATTATATTCCTCACCTGGGTTGGTGAAGGCTTGCCCTCGACAACCAAGGCCTGGGTGTACCTCGCCTATGGCTGACAAGTTGCCAATTACCAACAAGGCCTAGTGGGCCAACAAAGGGAAAAAAGGAAAAATAAAATGGAAAAATAAAAAGAAAAAGAAGAGAATAAAATAAAATAGAAAGAGAAAAAGTAAAGAAGGAAAAGAGACTGAGAGAGAGAAAAAAGAGAAAACTAGCTTAAAAACTAAAATCACCAAATGTAGTCTTGTCCGTTAATCAAGACGCAGCGACATCGCTAGCCCAGATCTTAAATTGTCGCGCTTTGGGTGGTACTTATGATTGGACAAAGAAGGGCAAATGACAAGAAATAGATAGTCAGTCGTCCGCTAGGTAGACACAAGATGAGTTAAAACCTCGCCCACATATCTTATTACCAGATAATTCATAATATTAAAGAGATAGCATTGACTTGTTCTATAATACTATTTATCACTTCTTCTTTTTTGGTCGTAATATAATACTCTTCATCACTTCAATTCTGATTTTTGCCATTTATTCCTTCAAAGGATGTCATCACCGCTTAGAAAAGAATGACGAGGATACTTGCGTTATGATCTTCAACGACCCCCAGCCAACGACCACGCATAAAATTCTTACCTTTTACCAAAAGAAAAAAGAAAAAAAAAAAAGAAAAAAATACGACCACGCATAAACCTACGACGTCTTGGCTGACGTTTTCTCTATTTCCTGCTTCTTTTTTGCCTAGATAGAGAAAAAACGATGTTTCTTACCACTCATAAATACGGAATCAACAAGCCACAGCAGAAGAGCCACCACCCTCCAAAACCACTGAAAAAGAAAAACAGAGAAAGATCTTAACATTTCAAGCTCTTCATCAAATGGACAGGTACTACTTGCTTCCGTTACTCTTGATGAATCTCCAAGACCAGTTCGATATGATATATTTCAATTTAAATGCTAACCCTTTTGATCTTTTCCTCCCTTTTGTGTTAATTTCTGAAGGATTGCAGTCGTGACCGGTGCGAATAAAGGGATTGGATTCGAGATATGTAAGCAACTAGCTTCAAATGGAGTCTTTGTCGTATTAACCGCCAGAGATGTGAATAAAGGAGATGATGCTATCGAGAAGCTTGCGAGTATTGGGATCTCCAACGTGGTCTTTCATCCTCTTGACGTGGTCGATGGGACGAGTGTCTATTCTCTGGCGGATTTCATCAAGGCCCGGTTCGGAAAACTCGATATCTTGGTAAAATCTATTTGTATGTCGCTTTGTATATCATCTTTCAAATAGATTGAGAAAGGAGCCATAAAAGAACAGTGGCGTTGCAGGTGAATAATGCAGGCGTAACCGGAGTTACAGTCATGAAAAAAGACTTGGTTTTGACGGTAGATAAAGTGAGTTTTCTCAACTTGGTAGTAGTACTACGAAATACAATTTCCATTTACTTTTGTGAGGTGATTTACAGATTATGTCCGACGTTTATGCGTACCTTAGACCACCTTTTTACTTTTCTTGATACTAGCACAGACGTTTGGGGCAAACAATATTTATTCCTTTTTTCCTTTTTATTCATCGGAATTGAGAAGCTTAAAGTGGTAAACACTATTGCCTTTGTCATGGAACCTTATTACAGATTAAAGGTCCAAACGCCAGATCAACGAAAGAGTTCATTGAGGAGACGTATGAATTAGCAGAAAAATGTCTGAGGACTAACTACTATGGAGTCAAACAAGTAACTGCTGCTCTTCTACCTCTTCTTCAGCAATCGAATTCAGCAAGAGTGATCAATGTCTCCTCTTCCGTTGGCCAGCTTCAGGTATGTACTTCATTATTGTAATTACACATATGAAGTTTTTCATATTGTTGATCGAGAAAACCATCAACTTATTATATCTTCTAGCTGTTTAACGGAATGATGAAAGAAATTGACACTATTGTCTTTGTCCTGTAACCTTGTTACTTATTTGCATTTTCTCTCATGAAAGATTTGTTCATCTTATTTTGCTTGAAATTAGTTCATTCCTGGCGAGAATATCAAAGAGGAGCTCAATGACGTTGATAGCCTCACGGAAGAGAAAGTGGACGGTTTGGTGATGAGATTTTTAAGGGATATGAAAGAGGGAACAGTGGAAACTGGAGGCTGGCCGATCATTGCATCCGCTTACATCGTGTCCAAGGCAACTCTCAATGCTTACACAAGAGTTTTGGCAAAGAAATACCCTGGTATCGCCATCAATGCCGTGAGCCCCGGTTTCGTCAAGACCGACCTAAACCACAACACGGGGTTTTTGCCGGTTGAGGAAGGCGCGAGAGGTCCCGTTACAGTGGCTTTAATGCCAAAAGAAGGACCTTCTGGCGTGTTCTTTGATCGGACAGTGGTATCGACCTTTTGATCAAGATTTGGATGAGTAGTGTATAGAGGCTATGTCCGTTTAAACCCTAAAGCTATGTTCTACTGTATTTTTAATTCTGTTTCTTGGTAGGAGCTTCTAAACCGCATTACACTTATATCACTGAGATTGGAGAGAGTGACTATGCCAAAGGAGAATAAATGGGAGTTATGTTTGTACCGAGTTTTGGAATAATTTAGCACTATACAAAATAAAATTGTTCATTTGGGTTTAATATTTTACACTCTTTTTGACCACGTATGGAATGACAATTTGTTCTCGAAATGGAATTGTACATCCGCAAACCAATTTAATTACTGATCTGGGGGTCTCAAGCAACAATCGGAATGAAAAGAGAAAAAAAGATATAAGCTATCCATCCGAACACGATGATTCATATCAACCCGAGCTTTCCGCGTACATACCAATTCTAGGTCATGCCATCAGCTGTAAGTGAGCATCAACAAGCCTATATAGTGTTCTCAAACTTGCCTTGGCCATGCCGACGCCGACTGCGACAGTCACGGCACGTGTGACGTGTTGCTTATGGAATAGGACTGCCACGCTTGCATCCTAGAGTGGCTTGCGAGGAGGTGGTGAGATATGGTGGTCGACTGGAAATAAGGGCTGTGATCCTCCCCGGCGGCCAGCAAGGTCCGGAGACTCTCGTCAGCCATAGTGGAAAAATAAAGAAGAAAAAGAAAAGCAAAGAAAAAAAAGGAAAAAAGTTAATAAAAAATTAGAAATATATTAAAAAATTATTCGCGTTAGTGTTAGCTATACACTACAAAAGATGGCCAACGTCCACTTTAGTGATTTCCTGTAAAAATTGGTTGAATTGATTATATTGACAAATTGTTAAAAGGCTTTGGACTAAATTAGTCATAGTGAAAAACTTAAGACTAAACTGGCATAAATATAATAGATTTAGGTCTTATTCTGATAATTTTCCCTTTTTCATTTCATTTGTGTTTACCATGGCCAGCGAGAAAGCGATTGTACTTTTTGCTCAAAGTTTTCAACCGATGAATTCAGAATGATTAATATTCTACTCTATGAAATTCATCTTTATATCTTGAACGCGTTTCACAATTTGACTTAATACTTTGTGCAATGCCTCGAAATCGACTCAGAGCCGACATTGCTGGTGAATCAGCCTCAACGCAAATTGCCAACTAAGCATCACCATCTCTTCTTCTGAGGATTGGAAGTTTGCAAATAACAATATATCATATAGATACTATCCGATGATGTATACCCTTCGGTTAACTCCTCCGATATACCATAATGGTCGAACCTATTAAAATGATAAAAGAGGGCTGAATAGAAGAAGATTCAGGCACAACGTTGCCTTGTATTTTTTGTATATTTTAAGAGAATATCTTCTGTACACTTATTGCTACACAACACAATATATATATATATATATATATATATATATATATATATATTTATTTATTTATTTATTTATTTATAGGCTAAGCACTAGGTTCATGAGAAACGTGATTTTGTTGGATACAATATTTAGAGAATAATCCGTCTTGAGGAGCAAGTCATGGGGGAATTGTAGGTGTACTCTTGGAACAAAATAATTTGACTTGATGACCAAATCAGGAATCGTAGCAGTTCCATGATCAATGCTGTAGGGATTTCTTTCCTTTTGACAACCCCCGGGCAAGCTGATGGGGTGGCAGTCACAGTAAGCTTGGCCTGAAGAAGATGGAAACGGGAACCTGAAAGGGCTTTGGTGAATATGTCTGCTAGTTGGTCCACTGGAGAGATATATTGAACATGCAATTGGCCCTAATAAATTCGCTCGCGAACAAAATGATAGTCAATCTCCACATGTTTCGTCCTAGCATGAAAAACAAGATTGCCACTAAGGTAGATAGTTGAATTATTATCACACCATTGTACCGGGGACCCCTGCAGGATGATCCTTGAATTACAAAGTAAAGCTTGAATCCATACGATCTTAGTAGTTGTGTCAGCAAGACATTTGAATTCTGCCTCGATACTTGAAACAAGCAATCGTTCTCTGTTTGCAAGAACTCCATGAGATTAAATTAGAACCAAGAAAAATGGTATAACCATCCACAAAGCGTCCAATATCATGGTCACTAGCCCATCCTACATCCGAAAAAGCATGAAGGGAATCCTAAGATCCTTTGGTGAAGAGAATTTTGTGACTAAGAGTGCTAGAGACGAAGCGCAAAATACGTTTGACATATTGCCAATAGGCTTTTGTAGGGGCATGCATGAACTGACAAGCAGTATTCACAACATAAGCAAGGTCTAATCGAGTAATGGTGAGATTTTGTAGTGCGCCCATTGTGCTACGATATAGTGTGGGATTACCTTGATGAAGAGAAGGAGGATCTGAACTGGTCAAGCATAGTGTAACTACAGCTTGTGCTTTGTCCATGTTGGCCTTCTTAAGAATTTCAACAACATATTTCCCTTGATGCAAAAGAAGGCTAGAGGCAATGTTTTGTAATTTGATCCCCAAAAAAATAGTGGAGATCACCAAGATCTTTGATAGTGTACTCCCATTGTAGAGATGCAATTAAAGTGGATAGTGGTGCCTAGGGAAAGCCTATAAGGATGATATCATCCTCATATACAAGGAGAAATACATTGTATGCTGATGTATGTAGGACAGATAATCAAGAATCGATACAAGAAACATGAAAACCAATAGATAAGGGGAAAAAACTTAGCCTTTGATGCCAAGCTTGTGGTACTTGCTTTAATCCATAGAACAACTGTTGAAATTTGCAAACATAGTTAGGATGATTAGCATCAACAAAACCTAGTGATTGTTGCATACAAATCTCCTCAATAAGGTGGCCATGAAGGAACGCATTCTTATCATCAAGTTGTTGAAGTGTCCAACCTTAACTGTAGGCAAGTGAAATCACCATATAGACAATTACGTGCTTCACAACGGGACCGAAAGTCTCATGGAAATCAACTCCTTCCTATTGATTATATCCCTTGGCCACCAATCTTGCTTTATACCATTCAAGTGACCACCAATCTTGCTTTATACCATTCAAGTGAGCCATATGCATGATATTTGATGCGAAACACCAATTTGCATCCAATTGCTTTAAATTGTAACGGACCATGGACTAGAACCCAGGTTTGATTTTTCATAAGGGTCGTATATTCTTTGGTCATGAAAGCCCTCCATGCATGGATTTGTAGCTGCTTCACTGAAGCAAGTTGGAGTGGGTATTGGCTGCACTGCAGAATGAAGGGCGTATGTGTGGTCCTTAGTGAGATGACGTCGGGCTAAAGTATCATCTCGAAGCCGTGTGACCATGGGGTGTGTAGGAGCCACGGGCAGAGCCGCGGGTGGACCGGAAGAGGGCTCTCGCTGAGTTGAAGAGCTGATGGGTTGGTCAGTAGAGGGACTGGACTGATCAGTGGAGCATGCGATAGAACATGCGAAATTAGGTGAATCATTTTTTATTGATGGTGCCATAACACGCAGTGTTGCTGATTCAGTAAAGGATTTCTACAAATTAAGGTAGAATGATTTTGATTTGGAGAGGCCATGAGTGGATTGACAGAGACGAAAATACCACCTGGTTGAGGGTAAAATTCTGAATCTGTTGATAAATTAGGAGATGGGCTAGTATGAACTTATGATGCAGCAGGAATAAAAGGAAATAAGTCTTCCTAAAAAATGGCATCGGTGGTAATGTAGAACCTATTATCCTTGAGAGAGTAGCAGCGATAGCCATGAAAGCCAAGAGGATAACCCAGAAAAATGCAGCAATGAGATCGATGCTGTAGTTTGTTCTTTGCGTAAGGTCGAAGGTTCGGCTAGATAGCATAGCCAAAGATGCGTAAGTGATGAAATGAGGGTTTAAAATTATAGAGAACTTCCCAAGGTGACTTATGGTTGAGCACTGCTGAAGGTAACCTGTTAGTGATATGAACAGTACTTTCAAATGCAAGATCTCAAAAGTGAGTTGGAACTAAAGCATGATGAAGCATCGGCCGTCCCATTTCTACAACGTGTTGATACTTTCTTTCAGCAGTACCATTTTGGTGATGAAGTGTCAGACAAGAGGTACGGTGGTGGATTCCTTGATCCTGAAATAGTCTGCGGAAAGGAGCAAATTGGAACTTCCCTGCATTATCACATTAAACGGCTTTCACCATAGTGTTAAGTTGATTTTCCACCAAATTTAAAAATGTCGTGAAAATGGAAAGAAATTGATCATGGGATTGAAAAAGATATATCCAAGAAAATCGAGAGAAATCATCAGTGAAATATATATAATAACGGTTGTTCAAAAAGGACGTTATAGGAGCCATCCTCATACATCAAAATGGACTAATAGAAGGGGGGCCAAAGACTTATTTTTGGAGAGTGGATGAACATGACTGTGGCTCTTGCTAGAAAGACATGCGGGACAAGGATAAATAGAGACCGTAGATTTATTTAGTACTCGGCTGATTGTGTTGTAGGAGGCGTGAACCAGACAAAAATGCCATTTGTGGATGGAATGTGTCTTATACGCTGGAAAAGCAAGTGGTGATGATGAAGACAAGGCTGAAGACGTGGGAGTGGAGTGGAGGCCATGATCAAGATCTCCTTGAAGTATGATTTTCCCTGAATGGCAACACTTCACAAGAAAAGAAGTAGGTAAGAATATAAATTCACAATTGTTCTAGGTAAGAATATAAAATCACAACTGTTCTCTTCAGAGAATTGACGAATTGATAGGAGATTCTTTTTAATGGAAAGAACATCTAAGATATGAGACATACGAAAATCTGGGGAAATATAGTTACCTATATGAGTGATAGCCAAGCTAGATCTGTTACCTATGGTGACCTTATTATTACCCTGATAGGGCTGAACATCAGATAGCTGAGAGATATTGTTTGTCATGTGATGAGTAGCACCTGAATCTGGATACCATGACTCTGAGGAGGAAATAGATAGAGCTGGAGGAACTTCCGTGAAATTAAGCTGCAATGATGCAGGGGATTGCTCATGTTGCTGCTGCATATATCTTTCTCTATAAACGTTGGCTCTGTGGCCAAATTTGTTGCAAATTTGACATTTGTTACCACCATTGCCAATCATAGAATTGCGAATGTTTGAGAATCTATTGGCATTTTGTGGCCAGCACCACGTGTGCTATTCTCATGTACATGCCCAGGGAATTGATTAGAATTTGATCTATAAAAGCAGTCCGTACTAGGTTATGGAGACCATGTTAAGTGTGGAGGAAAGACATCATCAACCTTCTCTATACATGTAGTCAGACCTTGCACTGAGGGTTCCATGAGCTCAAGCCGAGCCTCGTGAGATAAAAGCAAACCGTGAAGTGCCTCATGGGTCATGTCTTGATACTGAATTGAATTGAACTTAAAACTGCAAAATTTTGATATTTTGGACCAACCCACCAAACACATGGATTCGGTATTCTTGAGGAGAGATGACTTCACTAATTACGGATGAGCATGTTGGACCGCCTAAATCGGGAATCGCTTGGACTAGACAGGATCGGTCGGTTTGGTTAGGTTCCCAGAAGGCCCAAAAGGATCAGTCCGATTCCTAGTTCCATAAAAATGGAATCGATGATTGTTGGTCTAGTTCTTGATTTCGGGGGAGAACCGGACCGGATCGGACTGACGGACTGGACCAACTCTTTTTTTAAAAAGATATATTTTTTTAAATTTCTTTAAAATAACAATAAACTCTCAAAATAGTAACAAATCTAGTATTTTTTTAATCTTTTTCTAGGTGATTGATACCTTGGGATCAGACCGGTTTGGTTCAATTCCCAATCTTAGGACTATCCGGTCTGGTTCGTGATCCCAAAAATTGGGAATCGGTCCTCCCAATCCGATTCTCGATTCTTAAGTGGAACTGGACCGGATTGGGAACTGATCACGTTTATCACCTAATCTACAATTGTTGTTGCTTGTAGAAGAAATTCTGTAACCGTTTGGTTACTCTTCGCAACTGCCTCCGAAGTTGAGCTGCTTGGGCATGATTTCGTGCTGCACAGGATGTGGCTATGAATCGCCATGTGTTTGTTGAAGAGGTGAATATTAAGAGCTATCCGACAATTGTGTCGGCTGAGGTGTTGAGAATCCATGCGAGCACCGCTTGATCACGTGTTGACCATTCTTCATAGGGAGGACTAGAAACAACTATAGTAGTTCCATCTGCATTTGTTTGTGTGATATAAGTTAGAGGACAAGGATAGGTATGTACCTTCAACAATGGATAGAAGTTTGTTTATGCAGAGAAGTAGAAGCAACCTTGCTCTCCATACAACATAGTTATCACCATTAAGTTTTACTCCAATGGCCGGAAAGGTAATCGTGTGGGATTGATTTCCCGGAGTAGATTGTGGAATTGCCATGATTGGTAGGGATGCAACAGCAGATTCGAAGGCTGAGATTGATGAATCTTCCATGGAAATTTCAAAAATAAAAATAAAAAAAGGACAATATCATAAGGCTGTGTTTGCTTTCGCAACTATCTTTTCTGATATCATGTTAAAATGGTAAAAGAGAGCTGAATAGAAGAAGAAGATTCACGCTTAACGTTGCCTTGTGTTTTCCATATATTTTAAGAGTATCTTATGTATGCTTATTGCTATAATATATATATATATCTGTATGTACGTATGCATAGGCTAAGCACTAGATTTACAAGAGATGTGAATCTTCAAGAGGTGGCTCTCCCGAGTTCCAAAGATGGCTCTCACCTAACTCTTTGTCCTAACAAGATTCAAGAGGTGATTCCTATAGCGAAGCATGTTATTTCACATAACACTTACATCCCATTATGCACAGATATCAGTCCATGTTTACGTGATGTCATTGGGTCATGTTATCATATTATGTCGATACACTAGAGATGGGTGAACGAGTACTGTTAAAATTCACAAACTGTCGATTGATGGAAGCATCTGTGTTTGAGATTTTTCGTTCTCAGAATCCCTCCGGGTTTTCTCTCTCAAATGCATCCTCTCATCCTCTATCTTCTCTTTTCCATAAGCCAGGATCTTAGCATGCAAGCATGGCAGATGTCCTACGTATTTCCATGCACTAAGCCGTTATGTCAATCTTTTCCTATTTATTCATGACCTCTTATCATCCAAGAAAAAATCTACTGAACAAACTAAAATCACCAAATTAGTCTTTGTTCGTTAATTGTGACATGGTAACTATATCTAGTTTTTGAAAATTGCTGGCATGGTCATTGCCAGTCATCTTATGTCACACACCGTCATGTCAATAATTTTCAGCAAAAATTGAGCAAAGGTACTATATTGGATTTTTACATAAAGGTTTAGGACTGTATTGATAAAATTAAAAAAATTAGGATTGAAATGATATTCATATAATATATTTAAGATCGATTGGAAATGGGTGTCGATGATGGGACAAAGTAGAGCACCGGCTCAAGGACAGGAAATAAATAGCCACTACTTGACGTGGAAATCTATGTTTGACGGGATAAGTCATACCTCGTTCGCATATGTTATTGACCAGATAATTTGTAATATTCAAGAGGTACTAATGAGAGAAGGTTGACTTGTTCTATGATTTACACTTCCAAGGCCAATATTTCTTTGCTATTTGCTCATTCAAAGAAAGTCAGACGAGGATACGTCACGGCATACGTCAAATTGCGTGATCAATGAACAAACATTAACCCACGAACGCACAGGCTGACGTATTATCTGTTGGCTTTCAGTTCTTTTTTCTGGCTAGATAGAGAAACGTGATGTTTTTACCCTCTATGTATACTTAAATATGCATTCAACAAGCCACAGCAGAAGAGCAGAGCCAACACCTTGAGAATCTTTGTAAGAGGAAAAGAAAGGGCAGATTTTAACATTTCAAGCTCTTCATCAAATGGACAGGTACTACTCGCTTCCACTACTTGCGGGAAATTATCGGAATCAGTTCGATACGATATCTTTCAGGGAAAAAAAAGCTAACCCTTGTGTCTGGTTCCCATTTTCGTGTTCACTTTCATAGGGTTGCAGTGGTGACGGGTGCGAATAAAGGGATCGGATTCGAGATATGCAAGCAACTCGCTTCAAATGGAGTCTTCGTTGTATTGACCGCAAGGGATGTGAATAGAGGGAATGAGGCTATCGAGAAGCTCGCGAGTATCGGGATCTCCAACGTGGTCTTTCATCCGCTCAACGTGGTCGACGAGACCAGTGTCCGTTCTTTGGCGGATTTTATCGAGGCTCGGTTCGGAAAACTTGATATTTTGGTATGATCTATTCATATGTCACTTGTTATATTATGTTACAAATAGATTGAGAAAAGAGCCATAAAAGAACAGTGGCCTTGCAGGTGAATAATGCAGGCATAACCGGAGCTACATATTTGAAAAAGGACTTGGTTTTGACAGCAGATAAAGTGAGTTTTTCTCAAATCGGCAAATACTACTATGATATAAATTTTTCATGTTATTTTTGTGATGTAATTTATAGAACATATACAACGTTTATGTGTATCTCACGCCACTTTTTTCACTTTCCTGATTACTGGCCTCAATACACATTTGCCCACCATTTGATAATAGCCTAGCTTTTGATCGGAACTCACTAACATGCAAACTCAAAAATGTTTTTGGATGCTAACCAATTCTTTTCTGACATGAATATATTTCTTCTAGCATAGACGTTTGGGGCATCCATTATTTTTCATTTTTCCCTTTTAATCATGGAAAGTAAGAGGTTTTAACAGGTAATCACTATCGTCTTTTTTATGTAACCTTATCGCAGATTAAAGGTCCGGAGGCCAAATCGATGAAAGAGTTCGTTGAGGAGACGTATGAATCAGCAGAACATTGTCTAAGGACAAACTACTATGGAATCAAACAAGAAACTGCTGCTCTTCTACCTCTTCTTCAGCAATCGAATTCGGCTAAAGTAGTCAATGTCTCCTCGTCCCTCGGCCAACTTCAGGTATGTACTACGTTTTCATCTAAAAATTCTAGAGATCTCGTAAAATCTTACATTGTATCGGAATTAAGAGGTTTGAGTTTGAATCTTCCAGACCCCTATTTGCCTCCCTAGTCGAATATTTCCATGATTAAGGCTAAAGCCAAAGTTCAGTATACGCGTGAAGGGGAATGTTAGAATATATAAATAATAAATCATGTATTTATCTAATAGCTTAAATTTTTAGGAAAGTTAGCAGTGGTCTCACAAAATCTCTCATGTGCTAATTAGTGCAATTCACAAATGAAGCTTTTCATATTGTCAACCGAGAAAACCACACACAATCAACTTATTATATCTTCTAGCTATTTAATGGAACGACAAAGGTGATTGACACTATTGTCTTTGTTATGCAACCTTATTGCTACTTGCATATTCTCTCATCAAAGATTTGTTCATCTTATTTTGCTTGAAATTAGTATATTCCTGGCGAGAATATCAAAGAGGAGTTCAATGACGTCGATAGCCTCACGGAAGAGAAAGTGGACGGTTTGGTAGTGAGATTCTTGAAGGATATGAAGAAAGGTACGGTGGAAACTGGAGGCTGGCCTATCATTTTATCAGCTTACATCGTCTCCAAGGCAGCTCTCAATGCGTACACAAGAATTTTGGCGAAGAATTGCCCCGGTATCGCCATCAATGCTGTGAATCCCGGTTTTGTTAAAACCGACCTAAACCACTACACGGGGTTTTTTCCAGTCGAGGAAGGTGCAAGAGGTCCTGTTATGGTGGCTTTAATGCCAAAAGAAGGACCTTCTGGCATGTTCTTTAATCGGACGGTGCTATCAACCTTTTGATCGAGATTTGAACTATTAGTGCAGAGAGGCTATGTCCGTTTAAACCGTAAAGCTAGGTTTAAACCCTAAAGCTAGGTTATATTGTATTTTTCGTTTTGTTTATTGTAGGTGTAATGCCCTGGGTTTCTACTGTACACGCATTATCTGCTTTGGACATTAAGTCTTCACAGTTTTATTCCTCTCAGATGAGCTCATACTACCGGCATGTTCTTTAATTGGACGGTGCTATCAACCTTTTGATCGAGATTTGAACTATTAGTGCAGAGAGGCTATGTCCGTTTAAAGCCTAAAGCTAGGTTTAAACCCTAAAGTTAGGTTCTATTGTACTTTCGTTTTGTTTATTGTAGGTGTAATGCCCTAGGTTTTCTACTGTACACACATTATCCGCTTTGGACACTAAATTTTCACAATTTTGTTCCTCTCAAATGAGCTCATACTACCAAAAAAAAAAAAAAAAGCGTGTATACAATTAGAGGACCCATTACCTTATAAGGCAGCTCAGAACTCCCTCTTTAGGTGATGTGAGATAAGAGATGCGTCCCTCTCCTTGCGCACGTCTGGGGACTAAGGCGTGGATGCAGCACCATACCTCCTCCCCGCGCACTGCTAGAGAGGGATAAAAGATGTGCCCCCCTCCCTGCGCACGTCCCCGTTCACTGCCAAAGAGGGTTAAGAGATGTGCTTCCCTCCCTGCGCACGTTCGGGGACTGGTGCGTCCTCCCTGCGCACGTTTGGGGATTGAGGCGCAGACGCACTGCCGTCCACGCGATTAGGAGTCGGCTCACCGCCATCCCTCCTCCTTACGCACCGCCGCATGGGCCATTACACTCTCCACTCTTTAGAAGCACAACGTCCTCGCTGTGGCTCCACATGCGATCGAGAGTCGGCTCTAATACCACTTGTAATGCCCTAGGTCTCTAGTTACACATATTATCTGCTTTGGACACGAAGTCTTCATGGTTTTGTTCTTCTCAAGGCATCCCATACTACCAAAAAGAAAAAAAACACATATATACAATTAGATGGCTCATTGCCTTATAAGGCCGTTCAGAACTCCCTTCCTAGGCGATGTGGGACAAGAGACACGCCCCCCACCCTACACACGTTTGGTCCATCCCTCCTCCCCATGCACTGCCTAGGCAATGTGGGACAAGAGATGCACCCCCCCTCCCTGCGCTCGTTCGAGGACTGATGCACGGACGCACCACCATCTCTCCTCCCCAAGTATCACTGCCTAGGCCGTCACACTCTCCACTCCTTAGGAGCACAGTGTCCTCGTTGTGGCCCCACACGTGATCAGGAGTTGGCTCTGATACCACTTGTAATGCCCTAGTCTCCATTGTACACATATTGTCCGCTTTGGATACTAAGTTCTCACGATTTTGTTCTTCTCATGGTAGCTCATACTACTCCAATGAAATGCCTGTATATAATTAGAGGGCCCATTGCCTTATAAGGCAGCTTAGAACTCCCTCCTTAGACGATGTAGGACAAGAGACGCACCCCCCTCCCTGCGCACGTCCAAGAACCAAGGCACGGATGCACTGCCATCCCTCCTCCCCGTGCACCGCCGCCTAGGCCATCACAGTAGGAGCTTCCAAACCACATTTTAGTTGTTTCGCTAATATTAGAGAGAGTGAATATGTTAAAGAGTGGGGGTAGGGTGAGAAGGCAAATAAATGTCAGTTATGTTGGTACGAGTTTTCGAATGATTTAGCACTATACAAGATAAAATTGTTCGATCTGGGTCTAATCTTTTACAGTCATTTTGACCATGTATGGAATGATAATTTGTTCTTGAAATGAAATTGTACGTCCGCAAACCATTTTAATTATTGGTCTTGGGTCTCAAGCCACAATCGGGATGAAAACAGTAAAAAGGTATAAGCTATCCATCCGAACACGATAATTCATATCAACCCGAGCTTTCCGTGTACATACCATTTCCTTATGTCATGCCATCAGCTGTGAGTGAGCATCAACAAGCCTACGGTGTTCTCAAACTTGCCTTGGCCATGCCGACGCCGATTGCGACAGCCACGGCATGTGTGACGTGTTTTCTCATGGAATAGGATTGCCACACGTGCATCTGGAATGCTTCGAGAGGAAGTGGCGATATATTATGGTCGACTAGAACTAAGGGCCGCAATCCTCCTCGGTGGCCGGCGGGTTCTAGCGGGCCATAGTGGAAGAAAAAAGAAGGAAAAAAGAAGGAAAAAAAAGTAAAATAAAAAAGGAAAAAGAAAAAGAAATAAAATTTTGAAAATATATTAAAAGTTAAAAAAATTTTGTTCATATTAATGCCAGTTGTGTCACATATTATGGCTGATATCCACGTTAGTGATTTTAGATCAAAATTGGCCAAATTGATTATATTGTCAAATTATTGAATTAATGATTAAATTAGTACAAGTGTAATTGATAATTTTCCCTTTTTCAATTCATTTGCTAAAAATTTTCAATCCGATGAATTTTGAATGATTAGTATTCTACTCTACAAAATTTATCTTCATATCTCGAACACGTTCCGCACTTTGACTATATTCTTTGTGCAGCGCCTTGAAATCGACTCAGCTACCAACATTGTTGGTGAATCAACCTCAACGCTGAGTAAGCAAATCGTCGAGTAAGCAAGCAATTTACCATTTCTTCTATGGATCAATAGTTTACAAATAATAATGCGTCCTATAGATATTATTCGATGGAGCATACCTTTTGCCTAACTCCTCCGATATACCCTAATGGTTGCACCAGTGTCGCGATCTTGCCAAAGCCCTCCTGTGGGGACGTAGGGGCTAATGGCTTACTAAATCTTGGCTTAGCATGGACTTTCCAAAACCACCAATTCTTGATTTGTGATTTGAATTTTTAACTTGCAAGTCATTTTTATTTATGAATTGTCACTAATCGATTTGTGATGGATCTATTAGAAATTCAAATAAAATATTGAGAGAAATATTTTATTCCTGCGCAACCAGAGATATGCTTGGAGGCTCGATTACATCAGTTAATCAACTAATATTATTTCGATACTTAATCATGTTTAAATATCAAGTAAAGCAGTTATGCAACATTTTTATACCAATCACAAATCCTAGAATTCAATTCCTAACCAGGTTGAGGAAATAGCAATACAAGCATGATATAGGAAATGTACAAACAACAATATGAGTGTTTGCTTCCAAGAATTTAAACACAATTTCCTTTTTGTTTTAAGGAAAAGCCACAACTTTTTTTATGCTTTTCTGATTTTTTTTTTAAAATGAATTTGTTTTGGAGTTAAAAGAAATATTTTTTTAATATCAAAATAATAGCATTATATTATATTGTAACAAGGACCCAGGTCGAAACCGACCCGTTTCGTTAAAACCGCAGCCAGACTGAGCCTGATGAGCAAAGCCCAGTCCCATCTTGAAAGTCCAGCCCAACCAAGAAGAAAAGAAAAAAAGAGAAGGCCCGAAGCAAAGCCAACCCCAGCTCAGTTCTCCTCTCTTGTCCTAGGCCCACCACGAATCTGATTTGTAGCCAACAGCCCATTCCAAACCCGTTAAAGGAAACGAACCCACTTTCAAGGGGATAAGTACACTAATGATGCCATAAGTTGTGTACGGCGCTCACTTTGGTGCCAAAAGTTTCCGTCGGATCACTTAAGCGCCAAAAAATTTGAAAAACGCTCACTTTGGTGTCAACGCTAATTTGAATTGCCGGAAATCCAACGTGGCCTTTTTTTTCTTAATTTCTTATACTGATGTGGCTCGCCGGAGAGTCCAGTCGGCGTGTAAACCACCAAACAACGTCGTTTGGCGTCTTAAACCCCAAGTCGAAACCCTAAATCCCCAAATCGAGAGAGAGAGAGAGAGAGAGAGAGAGAGAGAGAGAGAGAGAGAGAGAGAGAGGCCATGGCGGCATCGTCTTCTTCCCCGAAGAACAACACCAACAGAAAGAGAGAGAAGCCATGGCGGCATCGTCTTCTTCTCCAAAGAACAACACCAGCAGAGAGAGAGAGAAGCCACGGCAATGTCATCTTCTTCCCTGAAGAACAACACCAGCAGAGAGAGAGAAGCCATGGTGGCGGTGTCTTCTTCCCCAAAGAATAACACCAACACCAGCCACTCTTTGAACAAAGCCCAATCCACCATCTCCATCTGCGCCCTCCTTGTTTCCCTCGCACTCGTCGTCTTCTCTCTCTCTTTGCACCTTCAATCCCCCTTCTTCTTCCTCCTCCTCCGCCCTCGCCTACTATTTCCCATCACTTCTTGGCCGAGTGACGGTAGCCGAGCACGGTGGCCGAGCGACGGTGGCCGAGTACAGTGGCCGAACAAGCTAGGTTGGCAGGGATGAACAAAAAAAAAAACCCTAATTTCAATCACAAAAGAGCTATACGGCGTCGTTTTTCCTAAGCCATCCACATAGGACGGCAAAACGATGTCGTTTTCTTAAGTATGATAGAAAACGACGTCGTTTAAAGGGTTTATCAATTTTTTTAAAAATATATATATAAAGCCACGTAATCATTTTGGCCGGAATTTCTCGCCGGTGGCACTAAAGTGATCGTTTTTTTCTCCGATTTGACACTTAAGTGATCCGATGGAAACTTTTGGCACCAAAGTGAGCGCCGTACACAACTTATGTCACCATTAGTGTACTTATCCCTCCAACAAACGCCCAGCCCGCATTTTGCTATCCCAATCCCTCTTAGCCGAGTCTAACCATCCTGTGGCCGCCGTGCGTGGCCACAATTACCACCATCTTTCCTTCTCGCCAGCGAAGAACCGGTCACTTGTGGACACACGATGCGTAAGAGACACGTTGAAGCAAAGAACATCCTAAACGAAGGGTAGCGGCGGGGATCTGTTGAAACGCATTTAACAAGTTACAAGCACCCATAATGGACAGAAAACTAAGAGCAACCGTACGCTTTTTCGCTCGGGCATTTCATCGAACACACACGAGACATCAACCGGGAGGGGATTATATATTCGCCGAGACTCGAACTCAGACCAAAACCGACCAATAACGCACAAGCGTGGACCAACTTCAGTATGGCATGAACAACACACGGCATGTTTCGACCATAAGCAAAGAGCACCAACGTTCGACTAACTTGGGCATTTTATCGAACAATTAATATACTCAAACTGAGGAGCAAGAAATGGAGACCACCAACCCCGAGCTCGAGCCGGGATTCACAGCAATCAACACGCTAGGCCCCGAGACTGCAGTATGCACATAAAAGACCAGAAACTCACATGAAACGGGCAACGGCAGCCTAGTTTGGTGAGCTCGAAACAGAGCACGAAAAGGGGGGAAAGGGGACCTGTTGACATCCAAAATTACCTTGATGTCACATGCTAGCCACGAAGGGAAAAGACGAGCAGAATGTCTCATTTTGCTCATGAAAATTAAGGACAACCAACGTTTGTGAAGGCTACTTAAGCTGAGTGTCAATAGAGTTCTAGACACAAATTCTAGAGTCAATGGCTGAGAAGTTAATTGCCACATGTTAGGTTTTGGGAATGATATATCAGATTTGAAGTTTAAGTGAAATTAGCATCGGAGCTCAAGTAAGAACAATTTCTATGTGAAATGCGCATAAAGATAGGGAGCCATTATTTACTTGATGCGCAAGCCAAGCAAGCGTCATCGACAAATTAGGAAGTACTTGCTTATGGATAAGAGTGTTTAGAGAAAATAGAAAACGTGAAAAATGCTAAGAGTAGCTCTCGAGGAGAAGTAACCGATTGACGACTACCTATCCACTCTATAAATACCTCAATCAGTCCAATGAAGAGTCCCCTGCACAACACAACAATTATTTTTACTTCATCGCATTTAGCTGTAGTTTTCAAGATTCTTGCCGTAGATTAAATTCCGGCGTGCATCTTTATCTGGTTCAACATCTTGATTACATTCCGGTGTTGTTCCACAAGCTCAGCATCATTGATTAAATTCCGGCATTGTGTTTCCTATCCAGGAGTATTGCTATTGTTTAAATTTCAGCTTTGCGCCTAAAATAAGCTATGTTGTAAATTAAATTCCAACGCAATTTGAGATTAAAGTATAGGCTATCTAGCTATTTGTGTCTAGATTGCATCATTGATTAGATTATGATGTAATTTGTACTCAAGAGCTGTTAATGTTTTAGTCATTCAAGTATTAATTATCAGGATTGTATATACAAGTTGAAAATAAAATTATCCTCGCCTTTGACATTCTCTATCCAAACTTAACACAGAACTTGAATCTCCTATAATAAAACCAAAACGCAGTGTTGGGTGAGAGATTTTTTGTGAGAACTAAAACTAGGGAAATAGGACCGTTTGTGGTGTTCTCTACCTGGCTCGATGGAGTCGAACGATGGACGGGGTCGGTAGATTGCACTCTATCTGTCCGCCTCACTCGTCTCCAAGCCAGGATCCTCGGGAGACCGGCCCCAAGTTGGAAAAGATCGAACGGGACCTATTGCTATTTCAATGTGAACAAGAAGTGGCAGCAGATCGTCGATCGTGTTTCGAAAGCAATGGCCAACGGCGGATCTTGGTTGTGTTCTCAGTCGCTCGCTGCTCTCTCTTGACCTTTCCCCCTCTCATCCCGATTTCTTTCTTAGATACTGCCTCGAGCTCCTCAATGTATTGAAGTTGCGTGCAGGACGTCCTCTCCGTCGACCTACCTTGCTTTGCTCTGCTACGGTAGGTGTCCCCTTGCGCACGAGTTGCAGAGGAAGGAGGAACAAGGAAGGGGAAAAGGGGCCTGGGGTTGGGCTGGGGAATAATTAAAGGGGAATGAGCTCGGCCCAGGTGAAAGGAAAAAAAAAGAAGAAATATTTTTTTATTTATTTATCTGAAATAAGGTAAAATAAGGGCAAATAAAATAAAAATAAGGCTTAGTAGATGCAAATAATATTAATCCATATGCGATGTGAAAATCCTTTTTTGTTAGAACCGAATCAATCCTTAATTTTCTATGCAATTTAACCTTAAGTATTTAGCTAAAATTTAGATATCGACAATTAAAGATTCTAGATGTTGCCCCCACAAGTTCCAAAGATGGCTCCCACCTAGCACTTTGAGCTGACAAGTCTCAAGAGGTGACTTTTATATTGAAGCATGTTATCTCATATAACACTTACATCCCATCATGCACGGATACCAGTCTATGTTCAAGAGATGTCATTTAAGCATGTTATCATATTTGAAAATACAAAGGAAGAATACATTTCAACATGAATACGTACAAACATAAGATACGATATATCAATTCATGTTATCATGGTTTGACTTTATACTTTGTGCAACAACTTGAAATCGACTCAGCTACCAACATTGTTGACGAATCAGCCTCAATGTCGAGTAAGCACATCACCGACTAAGCAAGTAATTCACCGTCTCTTCTAGGGATCAGAAGTCTGCAAATAACGATGTATTGTATAGATACTATTCGATGATGGCCCCATAGAGTTTCAAAGATGGCTCTCACCTAGCACTGTCCTAACGAAGTTCAAGAGGTGACTCCATAGCGAAACATGTCATCCCACATAGCAATGACATCCCATCGTGCGCAGATATCAGTCCGTGTTTACGTGATGTCATTCGATCTTGTAATCATATTCAATAGTACACAGGATGAATGCATATTAACATGACCTATCTAAGCCACGTACAAACGTAAGATACATTATATCAATACACTGGAGAGAGGTGAATGAGTTACATTAGAATTCACAAAACTGTCAATCAATTGACGCCTCTCCATTTGAGATTTCTCCATTATTCCTTACCTCTTCAATCTCAAAATCGAGAAAAAAAAATACAAAACAAACAAAAAAAGTTCTAAACCTATTTCATTAGTATTAATTCAATTATAATTTTTTTAATTGAATCAATTTAATCCTAAATATTTTTACACGGTTACCAATTTAGCCCATCCCACGAAGTTATTGCTAAAATCACTCACTACACACTAGTCATCCTACATTACACAACTAATGTTGAAAGGAAATTTTTTTATAATTTTTTTGAATTTATTTCTTTTTTAATTATTTCTATTTTATTTTCCTTTTAATTTTACCAATACCCAGTCACTCACTGAACATCAGCCAAAGGCAAGGGTCAACCTTGCTAGGCTATGCTTGGGTTGTGGGCAAGAACTGCTTCTTGAGGAGAGCCACACCATTCTTTGTGAGAAACGACTTGAACTTCACTGTCGTTGTTGCTAGTTTCTCTATATGGAAAACAATGCATGCAACCATGGAAGAAGAAGGAAGATAAGGCTTGTCGAGCATCATCCTGGCTTGGGTCTAGGAAGCACCGACACTCTTTAAAAGCCTTTGTGTTATGTCAAATATTTTAATATATGTCTGACATTCCCTGACACTCAACACTCAATCAATACGTGTCGAAAAATCTAATTCCTAGTCAACTCTCCAGATACTCGAGTCCAAAATTTTAACATATGATTCCAATATGCACGAAGCCAATTCTAAATTTTTTCAATAAGTTAGGGATCAAAATGTAAATATGTAAAAAAAATTAAAAAAAATAAAATGGATAAAGGAGAAAATAAGAAAATCTAGTCTTCTCTTCTAACTCTCACTTCTCATGACACGCAATTCACCCTCCCACATTTGTTTTTTTCTCTTCTCTTCCAACGTACTTTGACACTTGAGTCCATAATCTGATTTGTTAGTTTATTTTCCTCTAAGTTTTTTGAAACTATTAAATTGAAATAATGAATGATATTGACAAATAGCAGATTAATAATTTTAATGTAAATTCATTCTAAGTTCTTTTCATTATTTATTTATTTGTATATTTGACTACAATTAATTTGATTGAAATAGTCATAAAAATGATAATTTATAATGTGTATATATATATATATATATATATATATATATTATATAAATGTATTTAATTTACAACTTATGTTCTGGTATTCTCTCATGAAAGATTTGTTCATCTTATCCTTCTTGAAATTAGTTCGTTCCTGGTGAGAATTTCAAATGAGGAGCTCAATGACGTTGATAGCCTCACAGAAGAGAAGGTCGACGGTTTAGTAGTGAGACTTATGTAGGACATGAAGGAGGGCATGGTGGAAACTGGAGGCTGGCCAATCATTGCATCCGATTCCATCGTCTCCAAGGCAGCTCTCAAATGCTTACATACCCCGGTATCGCCATCAATGCCGTGACCCCCAGTTTCGTCAAGATCGACCCAAACCACAAAACGGGGTTTTTGCCTGTCGAGGAAGGCGCGGGAGGTCCTGTAATAGTGGCTTTAATGCCGAAAGAAGGATCTTCCGGCGTGCTCTTTAGTCGGACAGTGGTATTGACCTTTTGATCAGGATTTGAACGAGTAGTGAGAGGCTATGCCCGTTTAAACCCTAAAGCTTTATTTTTATTTTTATTTTATTTTCATTCTGTTTATTGGTAGGAGCTTCTAGACTGCATTATAGTTATTTCACTGGGAAAAATTATCCGAAAAGTTTCAAACCCACTGCACTTTTGCTAATTCAGTTCTAAACCTTTCAATTTTATCACATTTTTTCAATTGAGTCCATTCGATTAATTTTAGCTAAAATTTATTAATGTGAATACCACCGCCTTATGTAACACAATTGGTCTTAACGTGGACAAAATTTGTTAATTTTTTAATGTTTTCTCTAGTTTTTTATTATTTTTATGTTTTTTTATTTTTTTCTTTAGTATTATTATTATTTTTCTTTTTGCCCTCTTCTTTCTTTGGCCAACTGTCTAGCATTTGATGACTGGCCAAAGGCTACGATTGGTGAGGGTTGGCCTCACTAGCCTTGGGCGAGGCTCACCCTCACCAAAGGCCAACAAGGAATGACCTCATCGACCTCAGGCGAGGTCGTCCTCGCCTAAATCTAGCGAGGGACAACCTCCCTGGCCTTGAGCAAAGCTCGCCCTCATCGAATCTAGCAAGGGCAATCCTCACTCACAGTCGGCAAGGTCACCCTCATTAGCCTTTGACGTGGGTGACCCTTGCCAACTTCTAACGAGGCTTGACCTCATCGGATTTGGCAAGGGCGAGCCTCGCACAAGGATGGCAAGGTCACCCCTCACCAAATCTCAATGAGGCGACTCTCGCTAGTTGTTACCTCTGGCCAATCGTCAATTGCTAGGCAATCGGCCAGAGGAAGAAAAGGCAAAAAATAAAAAATAATTTAAATTTTTGAAAAATATTTAAAAATTAATAAATTTTGTCCACATCAATACTAATTGTGTCATGTCAGCGAATTTCAACCAAAATTAACTAGATAAACTCAATTAGCAAAAAATGAAAAGGCTTAAAACTAAATTTGCAAAGGTGAATGATTTATTATTAAATTAATAAAAGTGCAATAAGTCTAAGACTTTTTTGACAATTTCCTCTATTTCATTGAGATTGGAAAGAGCGAAATGTCAGAGTGGGAGATTGGAAAGAGTGGAATGTCAGAGTGGGAGGAGAGCGAGAAGATTGGAAAGAGCGGAATGTCAGAGTGGAAGGAGAGCGAGAAGGAGAATAATTGTCGAGCTACGTTGGTACAAGTTATGAAATGATTTAGCACGACACAAGATAAAAATTGTTCAATTTGGGTTACAGTCATTTTGACCACAATGACAATTTGTTTTTGAAGTGGAATTGTACGTCCGCACACCAATTTAATTACTGATCTGGAGTTCCAAGCCACAATCGAGATGAAAACAGAAAAAGATATAAGCTATCAGTCTCATATCAACCCGAGCTTTCCATGTAAAATACCATTTCCTAGGTCATGCCATCAGCCGCAAGTGAGCATCAACATGTCTATAGCGTTCTAAACTTGCCGACGGCTACTACGACGGCCACGGTGCGTGTAACATGTTTCTCAGGGAATGCGGAACAAGACTGCCACACGTGCATCTGGAATGGCTCACGAGGAGGTGGCGAACTATTGCCCTTACAGTCTCCAGAGGTAAGTGCAGCTCGGGGATCGCTGGATTAGATACGAGGATGACTATTTCGCAGAATAAGTAAAGCTGGAGCTGATGAGGAGGCTGAAACTTGAACGGGAAGCATTAAGCCCTTAATTCTGTGTAGATGAATGGGAACGACAAATGAACCCGGCTCCTTCTATGGATCCAAATGAAGACCATTTTGCCAATATTTTCAATTAGACATCGCTCTCAAAGGGAATACATTACAAATTTGATCTTCCAGTGTGAACCTGATATGGATTCTTTGAAATTTGAAGAATTTGAAAGATTCTATACGCCATCAAACGGATTTGAAAAACGTATCTAATCCCCAATACCTCACAACCAGACAGACGGCAAAAACTCGTCTTGAAAAGCTGCATCCGACTGAAAGTGCATTTCCGAGTTCATATGCCCGTTTCTGCTAGTATTTTGGTGGATACACTTACCAGATGGATGATGTTTACCATCAGAGTGATTGCAATGTCCTTATGAGAAAGGATGAGCAAGCTACTCAACTCGGTTGGTGCACGTCAATATCATGGATTTCATTTCTTCTTTGTCTAACAATGCCTCAACTATTACCTACATAATATTTAGAGTTCATGTGAGTGACGCTTCACCCAAAGAGCTGACATTAGTCAAAGAACGGGGGAACATAATTCAACTCATACCTCCTGTACTTTGTTTCCAGATCGAGCCAGTAATTTGTATTGATTTTCAAACATGGACGCCATATAAACCTGCATCACGGGACATATCGCAAAGATACCATGCATGAGTCATAACCACGAATGACATTCTTTTATTGTCTTAAAGTAGGAGTTTCATCGAAAGAAAGGCATGAGAACAGCCAGCATGCAAACAATAAGAAGTGTTTAATATGCAGTTGGCCAAAAAAAAAAATGAGTGTACAACGCATTAACGTGTGCTTTCATCAAAAGCGTCTATAGTATGAACCTCCTTTCACATATGCAAATAGAACATTAAAAAAAAAAAAATTATGCGTGTATTCATGCATAGATCTGCTGCTGCTGCTGCCATTACTTTACAGCATATACGAATAGAGTGAAAACACAAGAAAAAGAACTGCCTGTCATTGGAAATCAGAAAAAAGATCCCAGATATATTCTAAAGCAAATGCAAGGAAAATTTCAAGCATCTAAAATCTAGTTAGTCCTACGAAAGCTAGAGTCTTAGGGTTTGCTCAAATACAAAAAACATGAAAATCATATGGACTCATGAATTTGTTGTGCATCATCATATACCATAATTGCCGCGCAACAAACAATGACCATTATGCTATGAGTTTGAGTATCTCCATGAAGATGGAGAGCCATGGTATTTCCAGAATAGGAACTAAAACCTTGCATCAAATAGGAACTAAACATTCATGTAGACACACCTGGAATGTCGGAGCCAAACCCGGGCTCAAGAAAAAACGACCTTTTGACACAGTCTGCACTCCTTCAATCTGTTGCAGCTCCTTGATAAGCGACTCCACTTCAACCCACTGTTTAAATATAAAGCAAGCAATGAATAGTTCAAGTCCATATGTTCTAGTATTATCATGTAGACACAATTTTTAATTTGTCTAATTGCATGTACACAAGAACAAAACAAACACCATCTATCCAGAGTGATGCAAAATTGGAAAAGGCAATCAACTAGGTTAAGTATCATGTGACACATTGCTTTCTTCAACATTTTAAGAAGGAATCAAGTAAACCACCTAATTTAGCACAGTTCACAGATAGAAGAACTACTTTGCTGTCATTTTCCCATTTCTGAGTTGTTTAGAATCACTACTCTATAAACATTCGTAAGCCACACCAACCAGTGCTCATGAGAGCCACATAGTTCAATATGCAAAATAGATTCCAATTAAAGGATGATTGCAGAAACCTCGGATTCTGCTTGCGTAGCTTCCAGGTTGCCATCGAAGGATTTGCCATCACCTACCACTGACTCCAAGGCCTCAATCAGCGGATCAGGCTGCCATAGGAAACACAATTGTCATGATGAACCAATTCGAAAATTTTCGCATTTTACACCTAAATCTTGAACTAAATTACCATAATTTCCTTCAGTGACAAGAAAATACGTTCAAGTGTGAAATCCAGTTGATGAACTTTGGCCTCCACAACCTGATTTCAAATTGATCTTCTTGAGAAGTCAGAAAGCCAAAAGGACGAACAACGAAAGAGTACTTGTCAAAAATATTAGATGAATAAAAGAATATGCATAACCATATACACAGAACAGCTCAGGCAGCAAGCAATGGAAAATTGGCAAACTCAAACACTCTACATATCAAATATACGAGTTTTTCAAGACAATGCATATATTAGAGTCACAGTCTAGATTTCTGCAGAATATGACCATGAAGAAAAAAGGTTTCATCCCTAAATAAATTGTAAAGTACCTGACCAATTTTAAAATGGGACATAGGATCCAATGTAGCATCCCATGACACTTCAGTCTGGTGAATTAGTGCAGGCACGCCTTCAACCTACATAGACAAATTCAAGGAGTTATGTTCGAATGCCTATTTTGCTATGGCAGCCTCATATAGTATGAAAAGAGCACCCAATACTCCCAATGGCAAAGAGATCTGATTTTGTACCGTAAAGTCACTTGGATTCAGTACAAATATCACCAAACATAGAAAGTTGAGAGAGCTCTCTTTCAAGGTAGAATAATCAGATTAACCTACCTCCACGAAAATACCAAAGTATGTGATCTTCTTAATACAACATTTGACAACATCCCCAACGCGAAGTTTGGCCTGCAACAGAAAACAGTACCAAGGCCTTATTAATCAATTCTCCCATGTCAAGGACTGAACCAACATTTCTTTAAGATTTACTTTGATCACTCAATTATAACCAAGGATAGCAAACTACTGGAGCAATTATACACCACCAGTTGCATTGGTCACTCAGGAACTGAAGACTGAAACCAACAATCTTTACTAGACTAACCGCAATATAATTCTAAACTCATGATTGTCATATTTGGGACATCTCATCAAGATATACTTTGATAATCAATTATAACCAAGGATAGCAAACTACTGGAGTAAATGAAAGAGGAGCAATCCCCTTTCAACATATACACAACCAGTAGCAACGGTCAGTCTGGAACTGAAGACTGAAACCAACAATCTTTACTAGACTACCCGCATGAATATTCTGAACTCATGGATGTCATATTTGGGACATTAGCACTGTCCACACAACACAATTAGCACCGGCCACCACACTGAAATACCGAACACCAAATCACACGAACCGCGCATTAAAAAAATTGGCCATCCTTTGGTAACACTCAAGGGTCTTATCCCAGATATTATTAAAAAAAATAAAAATAATAATAATTGTCCACATTGTCCATCTAGATAATTCTTGTATGCCAGAAATCAATTATTTTAACCATTGTTACAAAGCAAAATGGTTAGAAAACCAAACTTATGTGACAACCAAGAAAGACCTTTGAAGCATATATGACAGGTATAACATTTATTTGTGCAGCATATCACATAAAACATGTTAAGTCTCATATTCAATTCAGGGAAGATATATGGCCAACAGATAACGAATTTGATTTTTCATATCTTTGCCTTACCATGAGACTTCTTTTCTTCTCGATGATTGCCTCCTTTTCTCTGGGCTTTACAGAAAAGAGTAGCTTTCTAAACTTTCTGTCAGCTGCTACCACATTAACCTTGATTTTCTGCATTTTAAGGTTATAGGAGAACAGTTATTCGACATGTAAAGTAAGAACAGCAACAGTGGAAATTCCCAAAGCATTGATACTAAATCAGACTCCTTCATACCTGTCCAACAAATGAAGACAAGAACTTGAGTTTCTCTTGGTCATAAATCCTAAGAAGATCTCCCAATTTCATATCTGGTGAGATTCCTTTGCTTATTGGTGGAACGTCTTCTGGATCTAGATGTCTGCCGGTAGAACTACTTTTGTCCATAACATCATAACTTCCTATAACTCCAAGGTTTTGCCTATACTTTGATGGGTCTAATCCTTTCTGACTTAGCCATGATTCAAATGCTAAGAACTTCCACCTGGTGGCAAGACTGCGGCATGGCAAAAATCCTATCAATGAACCAAAAGACACCTGCAGTTATTAAACCAATTTCAGGATGATCAACACAAACAAATAATATGAAATAGTTGCTACATGCTGGTCAGCAATTTGACTCAGCAAAGCAGCAAATCAGCACAAGGAGCACAAAGGTGTCTGCTAATGTACTTACAACAAAACCTCTAGTGCTAGAGCTTAGTAACTCCACTTCTTCTCTTTCTCCCGTCCTAACCAAGTGTTCAGCTCGGGTCCAATCAGCATCTTCACGGTCCTACAGCCAAACAGAATAGCCAATTTTTTGCAGGGAACTCTCACTAGCCAAAAGAAAGTGTCAATTATTTATGACATATTACCTCAACTTCAGGGGTAGAGACACTCCCAAGTTTAAAATCATCAGTGTGGCTGTCAAACGTTGGGGTTGGTGTCTCCACTCTGTCACTGTTTGAGATTCCTCCAACGTGTTCAACCATTCTACACTCAAAATGTCATCATTCCAAACAATTCTTATTTCAAAGCAGTAAACTCACTCAAGTGAAGTATTTGGAACCAATTTAAGACACCTCTTTGGTCTCCCCTGTAGTGCGGCTGTCGGACCAAAATTGACATCAGAATCAGCATGGTTCTGCTCATGCAGCTGTGATCCTTGAAAGAACAATTATCATATTAATTCACTTATTGCAGCATAGAAAAGTCAAAAAAAAAAAAAAAAAAAAAAAAAAAGAATCTAGATCTTCACCTAAGACAAAATTATCCTTTGGTTCAATTCTAGAGAGAGCTACATCAGCACTTGTTGTAGATGCTTCAAATTCTCCTCTACTTGCACTTGCCTCCCCAGATACAGATTGCAAATCTTTCTCCTCTGTGGAAAGAGCTTCAGCGTAGTCAACTTGTCCATGCCTATCAGTCACAGCCTCGGGCTTCTTTATTTGTGTAAAATCGTTTAGATCAATGTTTATCTCCTCATTTTGCATATGCAGTTCACTATTTTCACCATACAGAGATCCGGAGTCATTTGTAGGTACTACTTCTCTGGAAAGATCACTATTGACATTAGTTGGTTCAGGCTTTCTCAACAATGTCATGTCACTGAATCTCTCCTTCATCGCCTGCTGGTTGCTCATTCGTAGTGACAAGTTCCGCTTAATTCTCAACTTCGATGGCTTATCTTCAACGTCATCCTCATTAAACACAGTCGGCTTTCTCAATATGACATCAGGAATGCTACTCTTCGGACTATCTTTAGACTTCTCAACCAATGGTGTCGGCCTCCTCAGTTCTGATGCCGTTGGCTTATCGCTCTGGAATTTCACGCCTTTTTTGGGGACAGGCCGAACCAAATTCAAACCATCTAAAGAGCCGGACGACTTTCCCTTGTCCGTCCCTTCAAATGGCACCTCCTTGATATCACCCTTTTTCTTGTAGAATGATTTCTCAATTTCAACATAAGAAGCATCTGGATTTGCTTTCCTCCCCATTATCTGAAAAACCAAAAGCCAGTTCTCTCCAGTGAACTCACCACACATCTATTGCCAATCATTAGTTTAATAACTTAATTGCATAACCGCCCTATGCAGTCTTAAGGATAGTAAGCTAATTCTTTCAATTAGTTCAGACAGTACCAATTTCCATAACACAGTCTTTTCAATCCTATCATCAACCATGTAATTAAAATGTTTCCACTTTCCTTGCTAGCACGTCAAAACAATACAAAACAGTTCAATTCAGGCCACCTCTCCCTCATATGCTATCATCCGAAAAATCGGAAGTCTCAAAATTTAATTAAATCCCTACATGCACGACACGAGAGAGGAGTGACCTTGGCCATAGTCAATTTCGGATCTTCGCCAAGCATGCGGCCGAACTTAAGCTCCATCTCGTCCCACTGATTGAGCTTCGGCTCCTCATTGGAGGCGAGAACCGTGAGCCTCTCGAATCTCCTCCGCAACCGGAAGCTCTTCCTCCGGTGTGGAAACGGACCGGAGCCAGCAACGAATGACTTCCCGCCGTTGCGCGCCGAGGTGGCGATGCTGGCGACGGTGGTCAGAGCAGAGGCCTCCATTGCTGCGGCGAATCGAAGGTCAAGCCAAACTCATCGCCGCCGCCGCCGCCGCAGCGATTCGAAGCGAGGAAAACGGGCGTTCCGATTCGGACTAGAGAGAGAAGTGGAAGGACGTGAAGCTGGGAGCCGTTTCGGAGATGAAGATTCTGGAGATTCTGGGGATAGAATGGGTTTAGGAGGAAGATGGGTTTTATCTTCTCCGGAATGGAACAATGCCACGTCACGTGCCCCTGTATTATTATTATTATTATTATTATTATTATTATTATTATTATTATTATTATTTCCCATTTTATTTTTCAGGGTTATTCAGCTTGGAGGCAATGACATTGCTTTGCATTGATTGAATTTTTTGGAGGAGCAGCATCAATTCACAAATTTTCGTATTCACGATAATCATTTTATTTCAGAAATCAATTTCTAATCAAAACAATTTTATTTTATTTTTAATTATTAGATAAGTTTCTTAAAAATATGCCCGTTTAATAATAACATAAAATTTATGTTCTTGAAATAAAATTTTGTTTCATAACGACAAAATTTCTTCTTTCTATATGATGGCTGAGTGGCCCAATCACTAGCGAGGCGAACGATGAGAAAATTTTTTATTTTTCATTTTATTAATTTTTATTTCTATTACAAATATATTTCGAACCAAAAAATTGTTTAGAGATAGAAAAATAAAATTACGTTATCAAACGGATTTTTCAAACCTCCTTCCGAAAATAGAAAATTAGAAAATAAATTAAATGATTATTACAGACCCCTAAATTTGAGTTGCCTTTTTTCCATCTGGTCAACTCACGATCATATATGAATTGTCCACCATTTTCTCAGATCTATGTTTTTGCACATCTATCATGGGCCATCAGGCATTTTCATGAACAGCAAAAAATGCAGACATAGGAGAGGTCAGAGAAGGGTTGTAGAAAGATCTCAAATTTGATTACAAGAACATGAAAACAAGGTTAAGCTCAAATTCAAATGCATCATAAAAAGCTCTGAATTCAGCCATCGCTATGACTTCATCATTTTCAAGGCGAAGGCTACTGTTTCTGTTCCGACTTAGGCTTGTCCTCGGGTCCCGACTCTGGCGCCTTCGGCGGCCCTTGATTGGGCGCGCCGGCGTGCTCCTTCGGCTGGGCGAGCGGCAATGCCGCGTCCCTCTTCATGGAGGCAATCTTGTTGAGGTGGTTGTAGCTGCCCTTCTCCTTGAAGAGCTGAGAAAAGTGGGGCTTGCAGTACAGGATGCCATCCAGAGCAGCATAGGTGGATGGGGTCAAGAAGCAGCCTCCATGAGAGCACCTGAAGCAGGACTTGTGGTATGACTCTCCCTCCACCGTCAGCTGCAGAAACACTCCGGCGACATGTGACCTCGGACGTTATCTTAATGAATCGATTATCAAAAGCGAATGTGGTGCAATCGATGCTAACCTTTTCGAGCGGATAAGCGGTCTTCAGGCACAATGCGCATTTGTCTTGGGTGCCGGAGAACCTCTGCGAAAGCTTGCTAGGAGTCCTAGACTGAAGGTGACAGGACAACAGCACATGAATACCCAATATGACGATGCATGATTAGATTGATGGGATTTTAGAGAGATTCGAGAGTTGTTTACCAGCAGATTCTGTTGCTGATTAGAGGACTTTCCCACTGGTTGCCGTCCATATAACAGACATACCCAGCAAAAGAGATTGTTAGATAAGTGAAGAAACGCAGCGACGATTGATGTTTTGAGTTTTGTCGAAACGAAGAGATCTCACATTGATGGAATTTCTTGCTGTAGCTTCCTGTCTCCTTGAAGAGCTGCTCGAAATGAGGCTTGCAGTACAAGGCCCCATCCATTGAAGAGAAACTGCTTATCTGAGAAATGAATCGTGCACAATAAATCAATACATTTCCGGCTGGATCACGGTCCTCTAACCATTGTGATGAGACAAATAAACAACACGAAGCACCTATAATTTCCACACACGCAGGATTTCCGCAGTGGTTACAAAGGGATGGGATTGATTTCGCATGCAAACAGCAAAGAAGAACATCTAAAAAGATGGGGATTTATACCACTAATTTGCCATTGCAGTGACTGCATTTGAAGCAGGTCTTGTGGTAAGGGACTCCATCGGCGGATACCAACTCAATGAGATGCACGGTCTTATCGCAAGCCTTGCATTTATCCTGCGTCCCGCTGAACCCCATCGCTCGATCCTAACCTGTGCCGAGAGTTTCCGTCGAAATAATGCGGCGTTACTCTATCAAGCACGAGAACACCGCCTTCAAATTTCGGAGGCTTTTCAGACAAAAGAACTCAATCGTTTTCACCTCCGGCGTCATACAGCTTGGAATAGGTTAATGGTTTTGGGAGGAGTCATGAATTTCTAACCGTGAAATACGGACACTTGTTTGAGGGTCCTTCTATTTTGGAAGCTGCCGTTGCCCGTGATGATCTAAATCAAATATGCTGACCTGGTCTGACCTGCATAAATTTAGAAGAGATGGCCTATTCACTTCCTTCCATTTCTGTGCTGTCGAGGGCCATTTCTTTTCCTTGCGGTTCATTTCGTTTTGCTTTTTCACTTTTTTTTCTTTTTTTTAAATTCAATTGCTTCTTTTGTCGTCCAACCATGTGAAATTCGATTCAAGCCCAGAAAAGAAACATGCCCCAGCAAGAAATGGAGCATATTCCACAGCAGCAACACCACAAGCCATGCAAAGTGTCGTCATTTAAGGAAAAAAATGTCGTTCCTTTGAGCCTATCCTGGTTGATGCTTGATAAGTCTCAAGTCTCGAGCTCTTATGTATCATATCAAACAAGATTTCACAAGCCTGTATTTCAAATCTTCAAACCTGTTCAAGCAAAATTGTTCACACATTTTTAACTGTACAAGCAGAAAGTCCTTACAAAGCCTCGGATCGCGAAAGGAGAACGTGAGCATGCTTGTACTTTCAAAAATACATTTTTCTTGAATCAGTTTTGGTCGAGGAAACTCAGCTGCTGAAGCATCTGAGGAGCTTCCTCGGTATATAACCCGTGGTGCGGAACTTCGCAGCTGCCTCTCGTACCTTGATGATGTCTTCGCGTCGTTTCGCTTCAATTGTTGCCTTCTTTACTTCTGCTTCCTTGTGAATTTCAACTAGTTTGATCTTCATTTTCTCCGCCTGCTCAGCCTTCTTCTTTTCTATCTCCTCCTATCATTTGCGAAGAACAAATCACATCAGCATTAATCTAGACCCTCCTCAACAAATCAAATTATGAAACAGTGAGAATCGGACTTCAAGTTCCGATCCACTCATACAACTCAGACAGTGGTCTAGAGAGAACCGAGATGTCTGGAGTACATTTTCAAACACAGTTGGAATTCCGCTTACCTCGATTTGCTTTATCTGAGCCTCAACAGAAGCTATCTGGGTGTTTTCCCAGGACCCAGTGATGGCTAGCTTCTTGTATGCCCTGTTTCAAGATCTCATTCAAATCAACCGGGACTCAAATGCATATAGAGGGGACAATCACAAGTTAAAGAGTCTCTTACTTGCTCTCAGCTTGGGATTTTTCACTCTCTTCCCAAGCTCTGATCAAAGCCAGCCTCTTCTCTGCTTCCACTTGGGAAAGCACAGCATCTAAAGAACCATAGTAACAAAGTCAAATTCCTAGTCTGATGATCTTACAATGACTTAGCCCAAAAGACAATGCTTGATCAGATAATAATGAACAACTACAGATCACCACTAGTCTGCTTGGTCATACCTCTCTCTGTTTGTTCTCCTGAGCCATTCTCAACAGTATTTATAATCTCTGCCACAAGAAACTCAATTTGGGTGAGGAAAACACCGAGAACCAGATGATAGGATTTACAAATTGCAGGGAACCCCTACCAGTCCATTTAATCAACAGATCAATGGTCTTTCCATTGTAATTATCAGGTCAAGTTAGTAAAATAGAGGCGTTTTTGCACGCTGGCCCAAAAATGTATCATCAACGTTGATTTTGAATATGGGATATTCTATTCTAATACCATGTTAAATTGATTATCTGACAACTGACAAGCATTGTTAGATGGATAAATGTGCAGATCATGATAAACCTGAACCTAAAATGATGAAAATATAAAACTAATGGTTCCTGGCCTCTAGAGACGTGGTCCAATTATTACTAATGAGATGCTATATCTGATAGATATTTGACACTAAAATCTTTTTCTCACGAGTTAAAAATTTCTAAAGTTTTGACGGTGCCAATTATGCCAAACTCGACCTCGATTTCTTTTGTTTTCAACCCAAAACGAACCCACAAAGGAGAAAAAAAAAAGATGCAGATGAATGTACGCAAAATAGTTAGAATTTCTACAGAGAGTAGAGAGCAGATCACCCCTATCAGCCGCAAAAGCGACCCTCTTGCTGGGAGCAGATATAACGATCTTCTCCTCAGCTCCGTTCTCTGGTTCTGGAGGAGCTTTTGGTACTTCAGATCGACCAGCTTTCTTCTCCACCTCCTCTTCCATCACGTAATCCTTCAACTTAGCCACCGGTACACGCGAAAAGAAGATATAATAGACTAAAAATTTGAGCAAGGCCTGGATGTAATTAAATGCAAACAGTATCTTTAATCTGGGGAACAATGAGGCATGTTGGTTGGAATTTGTTGAACTTGGGTCATTTAAAAATGAAAAGATCAAGAGTCTGGGAATTGAATTGATTTATTTGCTAACTCCAGGGTTTCACCAAACATTGATGTGACGAGAGAGAGAGAGGAGTTCATTTAAATCTTAAGTTGGTGCATGCATGAAAGGGAAGCTTCTCCTGACGACAGGCTCCACACATAACGCTTCAGTGTAGAATGAAATGAAGTTTCATCAAATTCTTATAGCTAGGATGTGGATCTGAGGAAGGAGATGCGTCACTTAAGCCTAGCTTAATTGTTTGCTAAGCAAACCCTAATATTGATTAATTAGACAAGCACTTTATAAGGTTTCCTTGCTGATGGATCATGACTTTTTTGATAGCAACACCGACTGAATGACATTGATATAAGTGTTTCATATAGAATCCGTAACACGAATCGATCGAATGAAGAGCGTAATTTTCACTGATAATTATTTAACTTTGATACTTCAATTGCGGTCTTGACTTTTAGTTTCATTCCTTGGTTTCGACCGATGCATATCAGTCATTTTCCGGTCAATTTGCTGGTGATTGCCCACCCGTCTGCTCACGCAACAAAAGATGCATAAACAAGTGCACACATGGAGCTCTTCGGAAGATAATATCTCACCGCCCAAATATCTTCTTCGGGCAATCTTTTTTTAATTCCGCATAACTTTTTCAGGAGCAGTTTCCCTAATAAACACGAAATCACTAAAAAAACAGGAAGAATCAAGCTATCTGAAAAGCATTTCCTGTCATGCGTCATATTGTAAGTAGTTCGAAAGTGCAAATTAGCCATCAATCGAAAACTTATCTTCTGCTGTCTGGTCAATGACATGCGAACCGACCAAACAGTGAAATGCCTCGTACTTTACCAACACAAAATGTGACTTAGTCTTATCGCCGGGCCGTGCCAGGCCAAGACATCACATGCCACCAAGACTTGTAGATTCCTTCCCCCCCCCCAATATGCGCTGACAAATAACCCACTAATCGATTAGGAATTTGTTAATCTTCTTCTCGAGTAATGCAACTTAATTTTCCTGCCGACAAAGGTAAAGGACAAACTTCGTTTTTCGAGATTCTATGTACTGAGTTATCCACCCACGCTCTTTAGAGGGGGAAAATGGTGTTGGGGGCTGTATCTCCGACTCTAAAGCCATACACGTTTTTTCACTTTCTCGTCCGCCCGTCTCACATGACTTTGTCAAATCTCAGTCATTCAGAAGGTAAGAACTCGAAGATATTGGATCGTGGTGAGGCATTTACTCAAGTTATAATGGCATTTGCTACCCCCCAACCTCTTAACCATAGAATCTAATGCCCGATGTCATGACGGAACGAGGTCGGGATTGGCGAGGACCGTCGATTTCCCTAGTCATTTGGTTCTTGATGTAGTATTGGAGAGATATATGAAATTACTAGTAAATTTCATATTTCTTAGTTCTTAGAACTATATAATATATGCTTTTCCTATTATCCTATCCCTGTAAATTACATTGCGCTTGTCACTAGTTTCAAATGCCAATAATGATGTAATAATCACTAGTTATGTCTTAATACAAATTTGAACGGCTTACCTTTTCTAAGAAAATTAATCAATTAGGCTGGTTGAAAATCACATTTACACAAATGGTAAAACCATTTCTAGCTGAAGAAAAAAGCGGATCCTTCTCGGGTGAGCTGGCAATAAAGAATATCGGATCTGACTTATTCAAATAGGAGACAGGCAGACTGGAAAAACCAGGAACTTCTCCTGTTCATCCCTACACTTGTCCAGCAATAGACTAGTTTATACCGACCTTTACACATGTCCTCTCTCTTTCCGTCAAACCTCCTCAAAGCTTTCTTTCGCGACACAAAAGCGAGGGAAAAAACGCACTCCGAGGCAGGAAGAAAGAAAAACCATTTGCAGGCACCACCTTGATATCCCTGTCGCTAATTGTTTAGCCCCCAAAACATGGGTCCTCCTCGCCCATTGTAACTCTCTAACCAAGCCCCCCTTCCCCCACCCCTCCCGGCCCCTATAGATACCACTCTCCTCTTCACTTGCATTTCACTCGACTCCAACCCTCGTCGCAAGAACTAAGTACTCATACCCCATCAACATCTACTGCCGAGTCGACAGAAGCAAGTGACCATAATGGACGTGTTCATTCCCGAGGAGTACGTGGTGAGGCGGAGGATGGAGAGGAGGGCGTCGGCCACCGGAAAGAAGCCGGACACGGGAGCCGGAGCATCCGGCGGAGCTGACCAGACGAGAGGTCAGATGACGGCGAGGCCAACCAGGGTTCCTATGTTCGATATCGACCAGTTCTTAGCCTCGCCTGTTCCCGGCGAGAGCGTTGTTTTTAGCTGCTTCTCTGCTTAATGATGGTGTTCCAGCCTGAAGCTAAAGACGGTGTATTGCTTGGTTTTTTTGGTACAAACTACGTATGTACGGTGTATATACCATTGTAATACTAGTACAGTAATGTAGAAAATAGAGTGGTGAGTGAGAGCTTTCTCAGAGTAGTGACAACCCGCTAACGTACCACTGAGGCACTGATCATGTATCCCATTTGGTATTGGCAGTTTTGGCATTATTAATGATTAGATCTGAAATTCGTCTGCTTCTTAATTCGACAATGAGAGCTTGATTCTTGTATGACTAAACAAATACCTAACATTTTAATTGGCGTGGATTATTTACTGTATCCATCTCCCTAGGTGTGATACCAATTAACTATTGCGATGCACGAGAAATTAGTGTATGGACCATCGAAAATGATGGATCCTTATGGGTGCACGAGAGATCCAGTAGATCTGATGGTATATGTGCTATGTAGGTTCATTGAATAATTTCTCATCGATAGTGTTACTGAAAATATAACAATAAGTTTTTCCAAGAATGGAAATCCATTCAACGTGGTGACTTGAATATATATTTTATTTTTTCTTTGGAACAGTGACGAGTAATCTCTAAACTTTTTTTTTCTATGTTTAATGTGGTCCTTGAAATTTTTTTGTTGTCCAATCTAATTTTTGAACTTTCAAAAATCCGTTGACTATAGTCCTTTGGTTTTGTGTATCTCCACATTGCATGCACTTTTCTAGCGTGGATTGTTTGTGTCAATGTTTATTCGGAAAAGTGTCAAATAAGTCATAAACCTTTTACATTTATGTCAATTTAGTCATAAACATTTAATTGGTGTCAATTTAGTCCTAAACATTTTCACTTTGTGCCAATTCAATCATCTTCAGTTAATTTTGGCCAGATTTTGTTCATTTGGTATTGGTCGGCTGACGTGGCATGATCGCCCGCATGGACAACTTTTAATAATATTTTAATATTTTAGATTTTTATTTTTATTTTTTTCTTTCTCCACCTCCTTCCTCCAACCGATCGCAGACCTCGTCAATCGGCAAGAGGCCACGGTTGACAAGGTTGAGGTCGATCTTATCGTCCTTTGGTGAGGCTCAAGCCCTCGCTAGAAGTCACAAGGGCGACCTCGAGCTGGCCTCGCCAAATCCAGCAAAAGGGCGAGCCTTGTCGACCAGCACGAGGTAGCCCTCATGGCCTCTAACGAGGGCTCGAGCCTTGGCAATGATTGACGAGGCTTGCTAGAGGCCAGCAAGGTCGACCTTGACCTCACCAATCATCACCTCTAGCTGATTGCTAAGGTCTAGTGACTAGTTAGAAGGAGGAGGAGAAAGAAAAATAAAAAGAAAAGGAAAAGGAAAAGGAAAAGGAAAAATATGATAAAATAAAAAAATTCAAAAAATATTAAAATATTATTAAAAATTGTCCACGTTAGTTCCACCGATTGTACCATATCAGTCGATCGGTGCCTAATCAGCAAAATCTGGCCAAAATTAGGCGGAAATGACTAAATTGACACAAAATGAAAAGATTTAGGACTAAATTGGCACAAATGCAAAATATTTAGGATTTCTTTGACACTTTTCCCGTGTGTTATTTAACATGTTTTCGAGTAAGCAAATATTCTTTTAGGTTGAGAGTTTCTCTTAGAAAAATAATTGTGTGGCAATCTTTAATTACTATGAGAATAACAATCTACTCTAGACCCTAAAAAAATCAAATCACAAATAATTATAAATTGTTATAACACCCACTTTTTCAAGAATTTATGGCTCACAATAGACTGTTATTTTCATCCCAATGACTGTTATGCTAGTAAAGCCCTTTCTCTTATTATAGTCTTTTGGTTTTTTTTTTTCCGTTGCATGTCGTAGGTGACATTAGGATGCATGAATTGTCATGGTGAATCTTTTAGCTTCGCTTTCATTTCCATCCTCAAGGAAAAAAAGTTTATCCTAGAATGGAAGTCTAAAGTCCCTGTCTAATATGAATCATAGGATCTATTCCCTTTCATTCTTGGTGTCACATCCTGAAATTCGAGTCCTCTAAAGGATGAATGGATGTGAATTTCGTCAATGCATTGTTGGTTGATCTCACTATACTGACCATGAGGGAAAAGGCTAATGAGAGCAGAACTCGTACGACTAAATAACTTGACTTAGGAAAATGACTTGACCATGAGACTTGAGTGAGGACGATCTTGTAGATAGGCAGGCCAATTTTAAGGATGACTAGAAGTCGATTCGCGGACAAAACATAATAGAACGACGGATGATTCCGTTCACTGTTATTGAGCCCACGAATGACTTTAGGTCAATTCTCAGTAATCGTGTACTTTGAAATAAGAATCTTTCATCCGCAAATTCATGTAGTCAAGGACATCCATACGTCGAGATGTCTTGAACATGGTTTGACACAAGTTAGTTACGTGTGAGTCCTCAAAGCCTTTGTCAATCTAAGTAGTACCAAAAATGGCATTGGGTGAAATTGACATGGCATGAGAACTAAAGATTGGACTTTGAATTATTGGGAACGTCTAGGACGAACTTTGGATGAAGTTACTTCATCAGTCAACAACACTAGTTAAGCCGAGTATTTGGAAAATGGATTTTCAAACCTAGGAAATGAGCCCATGGAGACGTGGGCCGGGCTAGGCAAGTGTGGGCCTCAAGCCCAAGGTAGGACAACCATGGTGGGCCTAAGGCAAGCCCAAGTGAGCCCAACTTCAAGCATCTGAGCCCAATTGCATTTTCTAGCCCATTTCTCCACCATTTGAGCCCAAACTAATTTTATTCAAGCCCGTATAAAATCTTGGCCCATATACATGTATAGTACGGCATACTATACTTTGAGAAATTATCATTTTACCCCTTCTAGAAGTGGCATTTATTGTTGGGGGATAAAGAGAGAGAAAAGTAAACAGAAATTATGAAATAAAATGAGGTAAAGAAATGAGAATTGGACTTGGCTTCTCTCTTTTCTCTCTCTCTCCTCATTCTTCTCCTTCCCCCAACGACCGCCCCACTCCCCACCTATCTTTCTCTCCCTCACGTTTTCTTCCCCCCCTTCTTCGCATGTAATTTCCTCTCCCCTCTTTCTCCCTCTCTCTCTCTCACTTTTCCACCCCTTTACTTACGCCAACCCTTCTGCTGCAATTTTCCATCAACTTTCTCTCATTTATTTATTGTTTCTCTCTCCTCTTTTCCCCCTTCCTCTTCTTGACAACCCCCACTCCCACGTCCCTCTTCTTCTTCTCTTTTTCTCTTTAGTTTCTATTCTGTTTTGCTTCCAAAACAGCACCGTGTGTTGCTGTTTTTGTCCCAAACCAACCACCATCTTGCGCCATGGCTGTGGGCCATCACCGTCCGCAAGCCGCCATCCACCACTGAAGAGCCGCACCACCTGTTCACGAGCCGTCCATCCGCCGTTTTTGTCAAATCAAAAACCACCTCCGCCGAGACCTATTTTTGCCAAGCGCCTCCGTGACATTTTGGACATAACCGTGAGTAGCCCTCGCCACCGCCGTCGCACTCATGTCGTCGGAATTGTCGTTGAGTGAGTCTAGCTTCTAATCATTTGATTAGTGCCTAAACTTGCTTAGGATGTTGATTTATGCTTAAGGGTTATTTAGATTAGCTTAAGAATAGATTAATGGTAATCTAGAATGGTTAGATTAGTCTTAAAATGGATTATTATTAATCTAATTAGTAAGATTAGTACATTGGAGGTGGATTAGTCCAAATCAATGGATTTCCTGTAATTTGAATCGTTGGACCCTTGCCGTTTACCATTTTTGTAGATCAAAATAGGTTGTGCATTTGAGGTTGATGTCTTCTAGAGAAATGTTTTAAACATCCCCAGCTACAACATATATTTTTCTCAAGATTTTTAGGGGTTTAAAAGAATGAGATGTTAGCTCCATCATTTTCAAACAGAACCTCAGTCTTCCCTGAAACTAGTAACTTTTTATAATTCTAGGGGTTTTTATCAACTTTTAGGGTTCGAATTTTAAAATGTTTCTTCATGAAAGTTTTTTTTTCAAATCTTTTAGTTTAACATACCAAAATTTCAAATTAAATGGATATGTTTTGGACCTTAAACCAAACTGATTTCAAAAAATAGACTTTTGGAAACGAACCCCTTTTTTGTGCTGGATTGAGCAATTTATTGGGCCGAATCTAAAGGATCTGGGTTTAGGAGTTTTCATTATAAAAAAAAAATGTTCTTTTATGTGTTCTTTACAACATACTAAAATTTGGGAATTTTCTAAACTCATTTAGTTAAGTTTCTGGATTTAAAATTGGAGATGCGCAAGTAGCCCGATTTCTACCAATTATGACCGATTTTAGTTTGGTGATAGTTCTTGATACTTTACTTGCTTTAATTATTGTTTTTAATGACTTGTGAATTTAATTTATTAGTTATTTAGTTATGGAATTTCATTGTTCATGATGACACTGTTCACGAGACATTGTTCACGAAACACTGTTCACAAAAACATTGTTCACGTGCACTGTTCACCAAGAATGAAAAATGGTCTAATTTCATGTGTTGATTTTATGAAGTGAATGGATGTGTAAAAGCATAGACATCCATATGAATCGAGTGATGCTTTATGCAATTGTGTGGTGATTGGAAATTGTTGGTATTTGATTAGAAAATCTCGGGTGTCGGATTTTAATACCAAAAATGATTTTATATACTATATAAAACAGTGGGATTTTGAAAATCAATTATATCAATTTTCCTGGTTCGAATTGACCATGTACCATACACGACTATTTTCCCGGATGTTTTTAATACGAAGGAAATAGGTCAGGATCATTATTTTAATTAAGGCATTTGAATGCAATGTACGGTATCCTAGGCCAAAATTGAATGAATGCATGAATGATATGAGATACTGTCACGAGCCTTTGGGGTCGGATGATACTTCTTCGGGAATGCCCCAAGTTAACGGATGCCGGTCGAAGTGGAGGCTGGGCCGATGCTTCTATATGTAATGTCGTTTAGATGTAGACGTTATCGTGCTCGATGGTGTGACTACGTCAAAAGACCACCGACTATTGAGTCGGCCGTGGTTAGTGGGTCGGGTTAATTGGAACGCATGAGTGTTGAGATGGTTGGGTCTTATTATGGGGTAAAATTGTGTGACATGGAATGGGACGTGTCACATCGATTTTATCTTATAATCGGGACATGTGTGATTGATCGATGTGTGTTGTGTGGCGCACTAATGTGCAAAACGCATGAGAATCATTGCATCTTTGGTTCTAGTCATGCATGAGTTGAGCACAATGTTTATGGCACGCACGAACGAATCGATAACGTGCAGAGTGTGGCAATGGCCAGGTGAGATCGCTTGTAACGCGATTCGTTTGTGATTGATGAATTGCATCATCTAATAGCCATGTGCATTGCGTGTATTGTGCTGAGTTATGATGTACAAGGTATGGCATACCGAATAAGGTTGCATGCGAACTAACTATTAATTGATAATTGTTAATCTTTGATTTGTTTGTAGGATGGTTCTGAAGAGATACCCGAGTTGAGTTGGTGTACTAATCGAGGAACTAGGAGAAGGACTTGCTGAGATTTATATCTCACTGGTTATTGAATAACCATTTTTAGGTCCCCAATATGAAGAACCTGAAGCTTGAAGCGGAAGGGTCGGAGCATATGTGGTTTAGTAGTTCTTTATGAGATAGACCTTTGTATAAGCTTGAGGTGTTTATGAATATGTATTTGATTTGAAACTGGTTATCTTACTTTTCTATCACATGTTTGTTGTTGTCAGGGAATTAGTTAATTCGATTCCACATGTGTAATACAAATAAAAAGGGTCGACGACGAGTCTTGGGAACGTCGCAAAATTCTATCGACCACCGATAGATGTGCACGTGCGTGAGGTTCGGGGCGTGACACTTGGTGTCGGGGGCAGCAATTCAAGACTCTAGTGAATGGAATAAGGAAAGGGCTAGAAGCAGCCGACCGAGATCCCTAACTTTTGGCCTTTTGCCCATTTATTCAAAGCATCTTACCTCCAAGGGACTACTGTATGTGCCGTGTTGTTTATTCGATTGACCACATATGCTCCTATGATCATGACACGGTAATCCTACTTACGCTTTGGCAGTGTTTCATGATTTAAAGAAGGTGAAATTACTGGAATATCCATATACGTATACAATTCATGTTTTTATCATACGAAAGACGAGGAAGATCGATCTGTATGTAGTGACATTAGGGGGGATAAAGGCACGTTCCCCATTGAGTTTTTTCCTTAAAGTATTCTTCGACCGGTGGCAGATAATCACTAAAAGATAAAGGATTCAAAGGCAGTAGCAGTTTGAGACTAGAAAGAACAGAAAGAGACTTTGGTGCTACGTATTCAATTTCTATCCATATATAATAAGTTAGGCGAAAGGGAGAACTGCATACGACATTTTTCATGACTAGAGAATACCACTCGAGGCTACAAATTATGATAGGATTATGATAAGCCCCACAAATTTTGTGACGTGAGATATAAAGTGGTCGAAAACTAACATGCCAACAAATGCATAATTTATTTCGTGGAGTGAGGATGATAAAAGTTAAACATAAAAAAATGAGGAAAAACGAGTTAGTTTGACTTTATCCGATGCTAATTTAAGAGCAAGCTTAGAATGATATAATTTATGTAAGTAGACCATAATGAGCGCATGAATAGAACAAAAGATTCAGACAGGAATCTCTCTCTCCAAGCAAGAAGCCTCTTATAGGTTAAATAAAGCTGTTTCGACTTGTTCTACTTGATACATAATTATATATCCAATAAAACACAGTTTCCCATATACGTCCGAGCTATTTAAGAATCTCCATTACCATGTCAATGGTGGGAAGCTAAACTTACTCTGAGATTAATGCTCGATAATGTTAGTTCCTCCCGCAGCGTCCTCGTCGGTGTTCGGAGGCTCCGAAACCAAGTTGACAAGGAAATCGAAGATGTCGGTTGCCGCGACTGCCGAAGCCACGTCGTCCTTCTGCAGCGTCCTCTTCTTGCCTTGCATGGTCATCATCCAAGACCGCTTGGTGAGTTCCTCGATGAACAGCTCGCAGGCCTTGGAGAACACGATTGGTGCCTCGCCGGAGATCATCTTGACGTCATCACCGGACTTCTTCATGATCTTCTTGATCCTCGCGAGGGGCAGAGAGTGAGGCCCGGTTTTGCCAGAGATTCCAGACAGCATCCCTGAATACACGCCGGGTTGCCTCATGTCGACTGCTCTCGTCGCTCGGATTGATCGCGAATTGCACGCGTGATGTTGTATGGAGCGGCAGGTTTTTAGGATTGGAGAGACCAACCGCGAATAATCGTTTATAGGTTCAAAGAGAACGGAGAGATGACTGCTTTGAAGTCACTTTTGAAGGAATGATGCGAAGGAAGACGAAGAGAAGCGATTGGTGAGTGAAAATGGAGAGACCAATGGAGGCTTTTATAAGGAGAAGTGGTCATGCGTGAGAAAAACTGGAGATATCACTATGGCCGGCTAGCCAGCCAAGGCCGGCTGAAAATCTGATTTGAACAGGTTTCACATACGTGTTTGGAAATTTTCTGATGATGGGTCATTTTCCATCTCTTATCTTTTCCTTTTTTGGATAAAAATCATTTTACTTAGGTACCCTTGAACATCAAATGAAAGTAGCTCGCTTGTCAGGGTCCGATCATTAGCTCGTTTCTATTTTTCTACAAGCGCAAGCCATTTCTCTCCATTTACTTAAGCTTAATCTATTCTCAAATGAAGTCTACATTTCATTTATTTGATATAATCGACTATGATCGTGCAAAGGGTGTTTTGGCACTGATTGTATCTACATGTTTGTCTAGATGGAAATAAATTTTACATGTATATATATATATATATATATATATATATATATATATATATATATATATATACATGTGTATATACACACTCATATATGTATGTATGTATGTATGTATGTATAGGTATGTGTATAAAACGTTGGGCTCTATTCAACAAAAGTGGTAAATTTCTAACAATGGTAAAGTGGCCAAAAGAGGAAAGTTTCGACAAAAACATGGAGTACAACATATTATTTATCCCAGCAACTATCCTCATTACATGAAAGTATTACTTTGAGAAATTTATTTTGGAACGAGAAAAAGGCAGCCAATCATAGTAAAAGCCCCTTCTTCCTTTTTTTAGGAGAGAACCTCTATTTGCCTTCAAAGGAAAAACTTCTTTGAATTCCTCTATTAGCTCTGTCCAATTTGATTTCATTTTTATTGTTTTTCCGAAGAGAGATGCTGATGCACGTAAGCTGTTTTGAACAAATCCTGAATTTCCTTATGGTGATATTCTTCAGCAAATAAAAGTCTTAAATCAATTTATTTATTGTTTTTTTTTTTGTGACCTAGGGAACCCCGCACGGCCAGCAGCTGGAAGTAAACCACTAGGGGCGATACGTGCTAGCCACCACACACGTGCCACCGGGTAAGTCGCCAAGAGTCTCAAAGCTAGCCTTCCTGCAACTTGCGTTGCAGGAGCTTCGAACACTAGACGTTTTCGATGGAAGTCTAGCGCCTATCCAAAGTTGAGCCACCGTGGCGGGTGGTTCAATTTATTTATTGTTTCACTCGTCGACAACAAAGAAAGATAAAAACTTCCGACCCTTCATTACCATATATAATAAGCATCCCTTGAGCTATGATCATGAACTCCCAAGTCCATCACTTCCCCCAAGTATAACCTCGCTCCGTTTACACACTAGTGTCAATTAAATATATGCTCCATGTACAACGGTGACCTTCCAAAACGTTAATTATCCAAATTGAGCCCGCTTCACATGGACCGTGTAGACACGATCATAAAGTCAAATACAGAGAGAGTAATAGTCAAATTAGAGGTAAAAATATAAGGAATTACCTCATCGAGACTTGACTCCAAGAGATTATACACTAGGATAATGAGATATTTTCATGCTTCTCAAGAAAGAAAATCAAAGTGCTTTCCTTTTCCCTAACAATATCACTTGAACTAATCCCTTTAAACTTATCATTCAACTTTTTCTTTAAACATCACGAAGATGATTTCCTAGGAATTAGGTTCCCAATATAATTTCGTTTACTAAGCCTACTAAAGCACAATCCATCTAAAAACCAACCATTTGCTTGAACTCGGTTCACTTCCTTTATCGTCTAAAAGGTGAGCGTAATATTTCGCGAGCAAGTAATCAACCTACTCGAAGCGTGCTCGTCTTGCTTTGTAACCAAAAAAAGAATAATCATACAAGTAACAATCTCTAGTCTTGATTAATGCTTAATCTATTAAAACCAAGACAACACATGGCATTATTTTGTTGGCTCTAGACCAAAGAGCAAAAGGCCAAAAGAATGCTTTTTACAATGGCGTTTTTCATAGAGAACACCGTACATCATAATGAAATAATCAATTAGGGAAGATGTTTCTCAAAACTCGCATTTTTCGATTTGCCAATTTGAGGTTCTTAGTTTCCATTGATTCACTTTTGAATTTCGACTGAGATGGAAACTTTTGAAGACAACGCTAATTCTCGAAGGTACCTAAGCATTACTGTTCAGTATCAAATTACAAACGATCTCCTATTATATTCTACCGGCTATTCACAGGTTAATAACATGCCAAGAGCTCCCTGTAGCAACGACACTTTCTCACGTAAATCTGTCCATTGTTTGTAAATTGTACCATTAACGACAACTAGTACTTCTTGTTGATGATACTTGTAACGGCTCAGGCAGTGGTGCGCAAGGAGGAGGGATGGTGGTGCATCCGCACCTCAACCCCCAAACATGCATAGGGAGGGGGCATGTCTTTTGTCCCACGTCACCTAGGAAGAGAGTTTTAGGTTACCTTATAAGACAATAGGTTCTCTAACTGTATACACGCATTTTGTTGGGGTAGTATGAGCTGCATTGGATTTAGTGTCCAAAAAACAAACAATATATATATATATATAGTGAAGACCCAATGCATTACAAGTGATATCGAACTGTCTCCCGACCGCATGTGGAGCCATAGTGAAGACATTGTGCTCCCAAGCGGTGATGCCCCCTGCATGTGAGGCCACAATGAGGACACTGTGCTCCCAAGTGGCGGTGCACAGGGAGGAAGGATGGCAGTGCGTTTATGCCTTGGTCCCCGAACATGCGCAGGGAGAGGGTATGTCTCTTGCCCACATTGCCTAGAGAGGAACTACCATCTAACTATATGCATGCGTTTTCTTGGGATAATATAAGTTGTCTTGAGAATAATAAAACAGCAAGGACTTAGTATCCGTGAGCGGACAATATATGTATATATGCATAGTGGAGACCTAGGGCGTTACTAGAGGTGAGCATCGGTCCGGGGTTGATCCACGGATTGGCCTAACCCTACCGGTTTTGGTATAATTCCCGGAAAAAGACCGAGTCGGCCTTTGGTCATAATATTCCTAAACTAGTAATGCGTGCGAAATGGTCATCGATCTTGCGAGTTTAGGTTGGTCCAATCCGGACCAATCATAACTATATATTGTCGCGACCTCTTTTTTTTGGCGCCCGCGATCGGGTACGGGCGCCTAAGGAGGTTAATGGCTCGGCTGAATTTAGTTAAGCCCGGACTCTCCCAAGTCCACCAATTCACAACTTAATGGTTCAAGTTTTTAACCTGTAATTCAATTTTTAAAATGGAGTCGCCACTAATCGATTTGGGGTGGGTTGATTAGAAACCCAAGTGAAGTATCGGGAGAAATACTCACTCTGCGCAACTGAGAGAAATTAGGATCGGGGACTTGATTACACTAGTTAATCACTAATGCCCTTTCGGTACCTAATCTTGTTTAAACCCGAGGTTTTTGGATGTTCGAGGGATTTTCCATGCATTTTTGGGAGGAAACACATTTTTTGAGTCATTTTCTAATTTTTGGACATAAAAGGGATTTTTTTGGGGTTTTTTTTTTTTTTTTTTTGGAAAAATACAAGTCTATTTTTGGCTTTTTCTAAATTTTTTTTGGCTTTTTCATGAATTTTTGGCTTTTTTTGGATTTTTGGCATTTTTTGGAAAATATGAAATATTTTTTATTTTTTTTATTTTTCGAAAAATAAAATATTTTTTAATATTTTTAAATATTTTTGGAAAATAAATTATTTTTTGATTTTTTCTCGATTTTTTTAGAAAATAAAACATTTTTCAGCAATTTTTAATATTTTTCAATTTTCTGGAAATTAAAACATTTTTTTATATTTTTTTTAAAAATAAAACACTTTTTGATTTTTTTGAAAATAAAATATTTATTATTTTATATTAAAATAATAAAATAAAACCGACCGGGTCGGATCCGCGGGTTGAGTCCGACCCGGTCAACCCTAACTTGTGCGGGCCCGCTACGCGGGCCCGACTTTTTTTTATTTTAAAAAACGACGCCGTGGCCGGGCGTTTAGAGACGCTCGGCCCGGCCCGACGACCCGGCTCCGCAACCCACTCCGGCGAAACCCTACCCGACTCCCTCCCGCCGCGGATTGCGAACCCTACCCGATTTTCCGGGTCCGGATTCGCTTTCGCGACCCGGAAAATCGCAAACCCTAGGGTTTGCGAATCCGCGGCGCCGGAGACGGAAACCCGAGCATTTCGGCGGCGACGGTGACTATGGTAGCGGCGGCGGCGACGAGAACGGGACAATGGAGAGGGCTACCCGATCAAGACCGGCCACCGTGCACGGCGAGACGGCAACGACGTCGCACGCCGGGCGCGACGCCCTTTCGCCTTCCCCGAGCTCGATCTCCCTCTCTCTCCCGATCCACTCCTCCGGCCACGCCTCAGATTTCCGGCCCACGAGCCCTCGAACCCCCGAAGTCTCTCGGTGGGTCGTCCGAGGTCTGCGACCTCACTCGCTTTCTCTCTCTCTCTCTCTCTCGCGAGAACTTCTCCTCTCTCCGCCGCGAGCCTTCGGATCCGGGCTTGCTCGCCTCGGCTCCCCTTCTTAAGTCTCTCGGCAGGAAGCTCGAAGCTTTGCAGCCTTCGATCGCTCTCGGGCGTGTGTTCTTGCGTCGTCGGGAGAGGCCTATTTATAGGCGAGGGGGCATCCGATCGACGAAGCTCGGCCGCCGGTCTTCGCACGCCGAACGGCCTTTGCTGGCCGAACCGGCATCCCATCCGGCGAGGTGGCTCTAGCTAGGCCGCCGCATTGAAGACACGTCCTTCCGCCAACGCGTTGCACGCCGCCATCCTCTCCTTCCTTCCGACGTCGCGCGCGTCCGGCCTCCCGGCGCGTGTCTTTCTTATCTAACCGGGGAAGAAGACACGGAGGAAGAAGACAAGCGGGGAGGGCCGGGCCAAGAAAAAGAAAAGAAAATGGGCCTAGGGGCCCATGCGAAAGAAAAAAAGGGGCTGGGTCTTGTGCCCAGCCCCAATGAATTGCTGTTTTTTTTTTTAGTTTGTTTTTACTGATTTTTTTGTTGTTTTTGTTATTTGTTATTTATTATCTAAAAAAAGGAAAATAAAAAGAAATTAAGGCCTAATTAATAACCTAATCAAAATTTAGGTGTCAACATTATATATTATAATAATAATATATTATTTATAATTTTTTTATATAGAGAAAAAATTAAAATAAATAACGTCAACAATATTAAATAACTATTTAGTGAGTAGTTCAAGTAATTTTACATTGTTATTTAATAACTTAGATTTTTAATGTTTTTACGACGTCAACAATTATAATTTACGGGAGGAAAATGTTTTTGTAGAGTCTACGGCGTCCAAAATGGCATAAATAGTTCCTTACAGCATCCTCTTCTAGTACTTATTTTCTTTTGTCTTATTTGTCTTCTTCGTAGTCTTCAATTTGCCAAAATCGAGAGAAACAACTTCTCCGCTCCCCATTCAACACTTGCCTCGCCGCTTTAGATCACTCGTGCCGCTTGCCGCTCAATGCTCACTTAGCTTGCTCCTTGCTTGATACTTGATGCTCACCCCAATCAACCCTCACCGCTTGCCTTTTTAGGCGAGCCTCGCTTGTCATCGAACCTATTGGGTCGATCCGGAACCTCGGTTGCTATTTCAAGGAGTATAAAAAATGATAAAAAAGTTATTGGTTGGTCTCGAGTTGACCTTGGAACCGGTTCAAATCTATTGGGTTTGTCCGGTCCTCAATCGCTTTTTCAAATAGTATTAAAAAAGAAATAAAAATTATCGGTTGGTCCCGAGTTGATTTTGGAACCGGACCGAACCCATTGGGCAGTTGCGCCCGGTCCCAAATTAAATAGGGTCGCCTCTGGTCCTAAAAATTGAGAACTAGTATTGTGCGGGTTAGTCATAGAGTTAGGAGGTGGACCGACCCAACTCAAACCATGCTCACTCCTAGGCATTACAAGTGATATCAAAGTCGATTTCCGACCGCATGTGGGGCCATAATGAGTGGACCATATATGTATAGTGGAGACTGGGTGTTACAAGTGGTATCAAAGCCAGCTTCTAACCACATGAGGCCATAGTGAATACGTTGTGCTCAAAAAAAAAAAAAACCGTCTACTATCAAAACGGACTCTCGATCGTATGTGAGGCCATATAAACATTTGTGCTTTCAAAAAGAACAAAATCGTGAACTTTGTGTCCGGTGGGACAACATATGTATAATGAAGATCCAGGGGCATTACTAGTGGTATCATAGCTAAGTCCCGGCCGCATGTAAGGTCACAATGAGGAGGTGCTCCAAGAAGAACAAAACCATAAAGATATAGTGTCAAAGCAAATAATATATGTATAGTGGAGATCCGAGGCATTACAAGTGGTGTCGAGTCGACTCAACCGCATGGGGCCATATGAGAACATTGTGCTCCCAAGCGGCGGTCTTGCTTGTGCGTGTGGGGCCACGCGGGACTTGCCCACTCCCAAGCGGTAGTGCACAAGGAGGAGGGATGGCGGTGTGTCTGGGCCTTAATCCCCGAGACGTGCACAAGAGATGGTGCATCTCTTGTCCCATATCGCCAGAGAGGGAGTTCTAAACTACCTTATAGGACAATGGGCCCTCCTAACTGTATAACACGTGACCATGAAGACTTAGTGTCGAGCAAAACAATATATGTATAATGAAAACCCGGGGACCCGCATTACAAGTGGTGTTAGAGCCGACTCCGGGATGTAGGGCCATAGTGAGGACACTATGCCCCAAGCAACTTGATGCACCACATGTGGGGGGCCACAACGAGGGACACTACCCTCCAGGCAGAGTGCATAGGGAGGAGGAATAAGCGATGTGCGCACCTCAATCCTCGGACGTGTGCAAGGAGAGGGCACATCTCTTTATCCCACATCACCTAGAGAGGAGATGGCACATCTCTTTGTCCCACATCGCCTAGAGAGGGAGTTGTAGGCTACCTTATAGGACAATGGGCTCTCTAGCTGTATACATGCATTTTCTTGGGGTAGAATATGAGCTATTTTGAGAAAAATAAAACCATGAGAACTTAGTGTCCAAAGCGAGCAAATAGAAACTCAGGGTGTTACAATATCGGTACGTCAATTAACTTGATTTGCCTTCTATTCTTAACTAAAGGAAGAAAATTCTGTCTAAGCTAAGCCGGAAATCATGCATCACTAAAGATACAACTGAATTTTATTATATATAAAAAATATTCTCCATAATACAGGTGGAAAAGAGCCCTAATCGATAACAATTCCACGAATATTAAGAGAGAAACTCACTATCTGCGATGGCGTTCAGTTGATATCGAAAAAGAAGAACTTCACAATAGATTTGAGATTTTTCCATCAAAACCCATCTTCCACACGGTGAACCAGCATGATTTTTATCGTGACTTAATCAACAAACTTCTTCATCCACTTGAAAAGTCTTCTTGCACTTATCAAAGAGTAGTTGATCCAAAGACAGGGTAATCCCGCTCGACTCGGAACCAATGTCCAAGTGGGTTCGAGATCTTGCAAACGGGAAAGACTATTTATTATTTCATGTTGATCATTGAGTTTATGTATCCCTAATGCGTCAAGGGAAAATGATCAACTTAAAACGCGGTCATCTAAAAGGTCATATCAAAAGCTTTATGCGTATGGGATTCGTTGAGATCCGGCCTAAGTTTTCAAAGTTTACAATTTCAGTATTGACTAAAGGAATTCCATACGAGAAGGAGGTATTTTTTTATGGCTTAAGGTAGAATCACTCAAATAAATTATTAATAGAATATACGACATGTCGAATTCGGTTTAGAGCAATCCCCAATAAGCTCTTTGTGGCGTGTTTTTTGCGCGTGAAAATATTGAGAAACTGACTGTGTGAATATCGTCATGGTTATGTGTTTCATGCTTAATTTTAAGCATAAAACCCATTAACGTGATTAAAGGTTGTGCTTGGCTTAGGTTTATAGGCAATCTATAACTATCTTTGAATATTTAGTCGATATGAGGCTTTTTAAAGAACTGAAGTGCGCTTTTATGCGTTTGCGAAGTGAGGGAGCAAGAGAGAGAGTGTGAGCATGAGGAGAGTTTTTTCATAAATAAAGAGTAACAACAAGAGTTTTAGTGATCTCTTGCATAAGAGGTTGTTACCTAAATTGCAATTCCGATGCAATAAGTTTTATATATAATATTAATATATTATATGTGTTTATATATTATATGAATATAAATTATATATAAAAATTTGGTCGGTCCCGGTCGATGCAGTTCCCACTGGGCAAGGCCGGACTAACAGGCTCTTGCGGTTCCAAGTCATTGCTGGTTCAGATAGGAAGCTGAAACAGACCGTCGACCATGGGAACCGCCCAAACCCGATCCGGTTCGGTTGGGCGGTTCTGTTGCACACCTAAAAATCCGTGCGTCAGCCAATCGGTTGAGAGCAGATTATCTCAAATTCCTTTGTAGTACTTTTTTTAAAATTTTGTGCGAGTGTGTTTAAATTTCTCTTGTTTAGGATCAAATGAAAAGAGAATAAGATTGAGTAAATGTCAATTAGCCGGTGACCCAATAGCATGGTCAAATGCCTCCATGGGAGACCTCAATTCAAAACGTGGTTATCGCTTTGCATGCATGGTACTCTCTAATTCGGTGAGCATTGAAAAGCGACAAACGACGTGATTATTAGGTTTCATTTGTTTGACGAAAAATTAACAATTTGAAAAATATTCTTCTAATCTTATCATTGTTATTTCTTGAAAAAACAAGTCAATCAAAAAATGCTCGCATTATTAACAACAATTCATGTGTAGACGTTATTATTGTAAATGAGAATATTTTTCATCACATTTTTTTAAGAGATGCAAAGATCAAAATTAGTAATTTTTTTAAAATTATCATTCTTTTGCGAAAAGAGCGGAACTTTAGTCATTATTGCATCGGGACAATATGAGATCCAGTGGAACATGCGAGTGGTGATTAGAGGGAATATAGATCTATGGTTGGAGGAAAAGGTTTTGGAGTGTCGGCGGGGGGTCCATGCATTACGTTGGTTGCTAAATAGGAAATGGTGGTTACCGTGGGCGACTCGGACATCCACATGGGGGCTGTCTTTACGTGCGGCGTCGTGGGGGTTCGGGGAGACTTTGCTTGTGGTCGTGTCTCGACGCGGCGTACCAGAGCGCACGTGACGCGAATACCATTTGCTCCGGCTGATGCGAGGATTTTCGTTTTAATATTATGATATTGGCCGCGTAAGATTTTGATCATTTTACATCCTTTGAGAGTTTGCTGCTCTGTCTCCACCCTTTTTTCGTAGTAGAATTTCGCTTATTTTTCTTTCTTTTATTACTTGGGAGTTGGGATATACTGCAGAGCCTCGACTATTAAGAAGCTCGTGATACGTATTCCGAAACCCACTAATCGGTTAAGAATGGAAGTTTTTAACTGCGCATTTTGCGTGATCAATAACAATTTACACGTAATTTGCGAGATTTAAGTAAATAACCTTCAATCCTTTAGTCATAAATCCTCTCACGCGCCCAAGCCAAATGTGTCGATCCTTTCATGCCAAATGAAAAGCTGATTTCTTGAAATTTTAGTGCGTCCATTTATTGTCAATGGCTCTTGGCAACGTGTGGAGATTTTTAACAAATTGAGCAATGATCTAGGTATATATGAAAATTTAATTCTTCACACTCACGTGCACAAAATAATTTTACATTCGAATTATTCATCCGTGTTCTAACTACATCGTACAAAATCACAGGATATTTCATCATATTTGAATTTTACCTTCTTATAAGCGAGTTTTTCCCTTCTTAAAATTAAAAAGCGTTGAGCTTTAAATATTAAAAGCTAAAAACACTCTCATGACACATTAAACTTCGAGAATGAATTTCCTAATATCGCATTATAGTCAACTTTCAAATTTTTTCAAAACTTTTATTTTTCACGAGGTTGTCCCACATTATTCGCATGAGAAAAATATAATCTATCCCCACGTAATCTCCTGGCGCTTAATGTCTTCAAGATTTCATTCCAATGTTTCCTAAGGCACGCTAGATCCGCAACTTTCGAACTCCTTTCCCACCAATTTCCTTTCACTATTATCCAAGATCCCCCTCATTTTCGAACCTATGATTACCTGCTGCTGAACTTTTTGTGAAAGCTAATCATCTTTCGTTATCTCATCTCCCGTATTAATCTCACGGCTAGGAATGAGAATAAATCGCCCCCCGGTCGGTGCGTCGTTATCGAGCGTCCGGAAATCGCATTGGTCAACAGATTCCTGGCCTGCATCTGACAACCCCATCTTCCCCGCCCTGGTAAATTAACCTTTCAATCCTTTTCTTTTCTTTTTCGTTTTTGAAAACGAAAATGTGGAGCTTTTAAAACAGTGCCTCCGTACAGATTGAAAAATGTCGGCAGCAGGTTTCAGGATTGGTTCACAGCTGCAATGCAACAACACCAGTGCTCTCTTTTACGACTTTTCCTTTGGACATTTTCGGAACACGTTGCTAGATTTGCCCTCGCCTCCGACAAGATTTCGGCTTTAAGGCCTTTTCCAAATCGAATCAGAAGCTTACACGTGCCCTCGTCGATCATCTATTCGTCGCCATTAAAATTAATTGGGAGAAGATAAACGCTGCATTGGGACCGAGTTGCTTTGCTGGTTTAACTGGTTAAGTTAGTGGGTGAAAGTAAAATTGAATCGCAACAACCATCGTTCCGATCCAGCTCACCTGGGAAAAAATTCAGGCCACGCAAGAAGAATTGAGAAGCTTATCCACCCAACACATTTGAAAATGCCCATCAGACCCATCGCCATCTTTCCTATCATGCAAAACTCCTATCTTCATAAGAGAGGATTTCGCGGTAGAATTGACATTTCCTTCCTTCGAGCAGACAAGACTTTCTCGTGGGGCAAAAGGCAGGAGTCAAACCTCAGTTTTGCTGGGAAAATATGATTATTTGGGGCCCCCCTTTTTCAAATTCATTGTCCGATCGATGCATCTCGGAGGCCACTTCTTTTCCTTGGACATTTAGCTAAGAGGGCACCAGCCAACCGGACGGTCGCCTCACATGCTGCTGTCCCCATCATTGGACTTGATATCAAAAAGTGTCCTTCCGATAATGATCGCGAGAGATCACCATTTTCCAGAACACAAATCATTTCCTCCCTTCCTCAATTATCTCCAACTTCCCGCCCTTCGGACTCGAGTTTCACATTGCTAATTTGCAAATTATGTTCACACCAGATGTCTGAAAGTAGTGCCAACTAATCAGCGACTTTCTCTACCCAGTTTTCGCCAACTACCCACCACTGTTTCTTGGACGCCAAAAAGGACCTCTCTCAATACATGGAAAAAGGCATTGCAATTTCAACAGTTCAATCTTTATCAGCAATCTTGTTTGTCGTATTCTGCAAAGAGAAACTGAAAAACAAAAACGGAAAACAACATCTATGCGTAGAAGGGAAGTCGAGCTGCCAGTCTTTTCATTCTGAATCTTCCTCCTACCAATTCACAGCCCAGAGCCATTGATCAGCAGGAGCTCCTGAACACGATGAAATCCCACGAGACCAAAGATCACAACCAGATGATTGATTAAAATGGGACTCGTACAGTCATGTTGGGAATCTTGAAGATCCGAAACCATCAAATGCCCCGAAGATATGGTAGACTCTCTATAAGCAAATTCAATCTTGGGTCAGCGACAATGGAGTGCAGAGATCAGCTCCTCGACAAGTAATGCGTATTAATACCCTTGCAAATGTTAGGTATCCATGAGCTGATATGTGCAGGTACTGAGACTCGAACATGTCAGCCACATGCTGCTACTCGACAGATCTAATTCAAAAATCCAACGACCCACACTGTTTACTTGCTATGCTCTTCACCCCACTACTCTGCTTGGGATCCTTCTTTTGATCCTTATCTGAGACTCGAGTCCGCCCTATTCCTAGTTTTGGCAACCCCCTATTCAGTCCTTCCAGCAAAACACAGGCTTTACACCATTTCTGCCAGATAACCCAAAGTAAGTAAATTACATTCCAACAAGAACAACAAAATATATTTAAGTTAAAAAATTTAACTCAGCATAGATAGCTGATGAGAGAAACCGAGTCATTTCCTTTCATACATTTTAAAATCAGACCCAAGGAAGAAAAGTCCAGTTTACCTGGCTTGAAATGTAACCACAGCGTTCACACATCCCCTGCTCTGGCATTTTTATCGAAGTAGATATTCTGAAACTTTCACCTGATTTTATAATGTCGAGTATGGCTCTAGGTCTGCAATCTTAAAAATCAAATAGTAAGCAAATGAAAAGTGTAAACTTGATCAAAAAAAAAAAATACAGATGCAAAAGCATAAGAAATCACATCATACTGCAGCATTATAACTAAGAGGTTAACAAGACCTTATTCTTTCCAGGTCCTTTATAAACTCACGAGCGAAACCCCGATATGCATTAGGGGAATAGATGCCTGCAATTTCAGCAAACTAATTCAGCAAAGTCTAAGCAGTGATCGTATAAAATAATCACAGTGCAATATGAAAATACTTCCACATCTAGCCCAGCACACAAAGAATATGCTAAATTTTTAGAAGATACAGCCGGAATATTTAGAAGGGAAAAATCCTTGAAACTTTACATGCCCGCATATTGCATAATGACACCTCACACGTGAGCACAAAAGTATATATCAAATGCATCCAGTCAGCTGCTGGAAAAATATTGATGTGAATCAGCAAACAAAGAGAATCTGTGGAGTGGACTCAATACAGCAGCAAAATGTTTCATCTAACATAAAACAACATACACAATTAAGGCTTTTGAACTTCACATGACTAAGTTGCAGATTATATAGCCATAACACAAACATAATGAACTAACAAGTGAACCCATCCAGGACAAATGGAAGGTCGAAAAATTCCAGATAAGTTCTGCACAAGTGACATCAATCACAATGTAGGGAAGTGGAAGTTGGCAGAGGAAACTTACATTCAGTCGAGAAATAATCCAGCCTCTTGAAGTATGCATACGTGATGAGTAGGTTAAGGGTTGCAATCGACGGCACCAATAAAGAAAACAAAAGCTGTGAATACTCCAGTACAGATATCACAGTCTCCTTCTCATATATGTTCTTTAAAGGTAAAATGCGGAAAAATTTAACTATCAGGATATATGACAATCTCTTTCTCGTACGTGTACTTAAAAGGTTTGCACCTAGGAATTGGTCCATCTTCACCAGTTGTAATGGCAGTACACCTGCTCAATCTACAAAATAAACGAAAGGGCAATTAGTCTTGCATAAAAAAGAAAAAGAAACCAGAGGTAAGCTCTGATAAATGACTACTCACCGCGCAATGTCACCCCGCAAAATATTCAAAAGAACTGTTTCAGCAATATCATCGGCATTATGTCCAGTAGCAAGCTTGTCTACTTTCAGCAGCGCAGCGCCCGGTCAAGAGCCTTAGAGGTAAAGCAATTCAGTAGGCATAATTAGATTTGGCCCTGATTAAGTGAACATTTCTTTGGGGGGATGGTAGAAGGGTGAAATGGCACAGTATCCCATTTAACATGCTGTTGTCAACAGAATTTTTTAGCGATTCATATTCCAAGGGTTGCATAAAAGCACGTGCACATCCCCATTCCCCTAGATAGGTAGAAGATGGCTTCTATACCTGCGGTGGAAGACCCCACAAAATGTGCAGTTATTCTTCAATCCGATAATCTTTACTATTTCATCCATCGTCCATCCATACAAATCTTTGTATGAAACAATTTTCAATGGTAATCCATACTGCAGACAATAAGATTCAATCAAAATAATAAAGAGGAGATGACTCTATTATAAAAAAGGGGGGAAAAATAACCACTTTTCATGACTGTCCAGGTTACATTGAATACCCACCTAAGGAGAAAGCATGGCAAGACCAGATGCGTGCAGCTAAATAGAAGTCAAATGAAATATAAAAGATGCAAATGCAGCAGTTATTTCATATCCATAACTCCAAACTACACTATACTGACTACATTCTTTCCAACAAGCTACCAGCAATTGAATTTAGAGAGAGATTGGAGTTAAAAGAAGAGACTCGACTTAGAAAAAAGAACTTCATATAAGCTAATGATTGGAGAAGTGAATGCAAAAGCGGAGTCACCTGGACTTCATTCCTTTTTACAGTTTCAAGTGAATCATCCCTATACCCAGTAATTCCTTCATCAACCGATAAGAGGAAGAGGTCCAATCCATAGTTGTGTCTCCGGTTTAACTCTGATAACACGCAGGCTAGGACAGTGGAATCTGCATGAAAAGGACAAAACAAGACACTTAACAAATAAGCAGAAAGAACTGATGTAACTTCTTAAAAGCAAGACATCCTGGGTGGTGTCATCAATAGAAAATAGCTTCAGATCGTCAACGACAAGTGTGAACATGAAAACTAGCAGGAAATATGGCAGTAGTAACAGCAAGTAGCAGCACCGAACGTCTCTAGAGGATGTACCCTAAGTTGTCCCTGTCTGACGGATATGACGACAGATTCAAAAGGAGCCAATATGATTGCAACGCTACTATCCAAACCATCCGAAGTGAAACAAGAAATGGTTTGTGAAATAATAAGGGACCCCAATCCAATTACGAAAATTTACCTTTACCGGATGCACCAATTGCAATGCGCTCCCAAGCGAACAACTGGTTTTGCATGATTACTTGGTGGATCTCCTCCTCGAAAAGCAACAAAGAAACACTCCCTACATATCTATACGGCACGTTGGTTCAGTTCCCGAATGAAAAAAAAATTAAATTAAAAAAAAGAAAAAACAGAGCACATCTCCTTTGATTTATCAACCCAAAAGCAGCATTCCCGTTTACCTTTAGATATGTAGAGATTTAAAAAGCCAATCAGGGGATCATCAAACGAGCTCACGAGGAACGGACAACACGTACATAATTCATTGGAACGGAATCGTACACATTTCATAGAAATTGCAGCCACTATGGCAGCTTGGAATCGAGCCAAAAAGCCCGCGAAAGCATTCTTCGCTATCTCAAGAACTGCCCCCTCGTGGCAAGAATCACTCGACTGAACTAAAACGACCCCGCGTCGATCGTTTATCGAACAACAGCAGCGAACGCGTACATGCGAATAGGAATTCCGCGGCGGGAATCGGCGACCGAGAGACGAAGCGAGTTACCTGCTCTAGGGTTTTAGGCCTCTTGAGGGCAGCTCTCCTTTCGTTGCAGACGCAGCATGAGCGTCCTCCCCGGCCTTTGGACTTTGGCGGGGCTTTCCGCCGTGAAGCTCTGCAGAAGCAATTGAGAGGAGAAGAAAGGCCACGGGTTATCGTCCTGCCGGGGGTATACGTGCCGCCGTATCTTCAGTTTCTCGGCCCGAAGTGATTCGCGCTTACAGCAGTCGTAGCAATATTTTCAGTTTTCAGCCCTAATTGTTTCGATTTTTTTTAAGTTAATTTGTTTTTGGCAAAAAATGAATAAATTTTAAAAATAATTTCTTTATAGAAAATAACCACTTATACCACTTCCAGTAATTAGCTAATGTAAAATATTTTTATTATAAACGACAATTTATGTTTAAATATACTTGTGAATAATAAATATTTTTTATTTATTCGTTTTTATAAGAACATAAGTGAACAATTTTAGAAAATAATATTTTTTTGCCAAACAAAGGGAGCTCTAGTGCCATTAACCTAAAAACCACCGTCTTTTATTAAAAGAAAATGGAAGATTTTTCTACCTTGTAACCATTAAGAAAACATGTTTTGCGAGAAATATTAGAAGCGTTACAAACTGTAAATATTTTAATTGGATCGATTTGGTAATGGCTTTGTTCAAATTGGTACAAATTCAATACATCCAATCAATTTAGGTTAAATTGGTAATGCGGTAGGCTTGTTCTACATGGCACGGGTGATACTAAAATTGACATTTTCAATAATATTTTAAATATTTTATCTTCTTCTTCTTCTTCTTCTTTTCACTTTTTTTTGCCAATGATTGAGAGAATGAGAGTTGGCCTTACCAAATCTAGCAAAGGGTTTCAGTAGTGCTCGCCCTCACCTAGGCATGACCTAGCTAGGACTGGACCCCTAAGCTCATGACGATGAGCCGAAGCCAAGTGAGCGTTAGTAGGTGTACGTAAGGCGACCGCGCTTATATCGTTAATTTTTAATATAAATTGATTGAATGTTTTTGAATTGATATTTTATGAAAATAATTGTAACTAAGTTAGGTAAATTAAAAAAGTTCTGATTAGATTGGCACCGATTTAATAATATAGAATTTTTTTTTTTTATGCTTTTCCCGCTGCATATTTGTATCCTCTGCATATTTGCTCCGCAAAACTCGTGTCCGGCGTCCTCTGTTGCATAGGAGCCTTTGCTCCGTCGTTTTATTCGATTTCTTCCTAGGAATCAGGAATGAATTAGGTTGTTCTGGTGATGCTTCCTCGTCTTCGTCATTCTTGTTGAGCCCATTGTAATGAATCGGCGAGGAAGTTCTATATCCAGGGAAAATATGCTATTCGTCTCTCCATCTTCTTTCAAATAGCAAATATCGAGGTCCTAAGGTATAGTCCGGACAGTCCGAAAAGGGGTCTTCTAGGCAGAGTAACTTGGTGCGAAATGTACAGGCATGATATTTAATCATTTTAGATATTTATTGGAGTAATTTTGCCTTTGTGGGTGTGATGGAGGGATAAGTCTTGTGCCTTCGTGGGCTAAAAAAGGGATAAACTGTACAATCTGCATAAAGGACAAAATGAAAGAGCTTAAATATTCGAATCCGATTAGATTAGTTGGATGCGCACAAGCAAACAGGCACGTCTCTGCTCATATCGAATCCTGCAATCCTTAAGCTAAAACTGAAGCTCCATACCACAAACAAATCCCCTTTGATCAAATTCCAAGCTTTAATCAGGCACGTACTATACAGTCTGCCGTCCTACGGCTGCATATTGAAACAAGCAAGCACAGTCGTGACAACCGCAGTCTTTAGAGAAGTAGCCATCGTATGATGCTTACTCATAAGTTTGCTCTCTCCTAGCCACTTTGTTAATGTGATCCATCATTTATAAGTGGCCATTTCTGCTAACACGCTGCATACATTCGGTGTCATACCATTTCTCTAGTCGGTTAATCATCAATCAATTTGCTTAAAGAGGAGACATTCACCTCGGCTTCATTGAATTTAGAACCTGGCGGTGAGCTCCTGCTTTCCGCGATTTGGCCACAAAAGTTTTATCAGCTGCAGAAACTTGCTGTAGCCTTTTATCTCACCATCCACGCAAAAGGAAGAAGATGGTGTGCGACAAAAATCCTAACCTCCCTAACACCAACACTATCTCCAGTTGACAATCCGGCACACTAGATAAGACACATCATCTCTCTCTCAGCTACTCATTCATAACAAGGTCTTCAAAACCCGTGCATCGCATAAGAATCTTGTTTCCAGAGTTGAAAGCACCCCTCCACTTTAACATTGCAATTTAGGACCAAGGTGGCTCGTGAAATGTAAAAAACTCCTTCTAATATGCTTAAACCTCTTCTTCAATAACTTGTGGCGCCCAAAGTTACTGGTTAATAATGAAAAGCACAAGAAGCAGAAACTTAAAGTGACCAAAACAAAGCAGCGGGGACCACGTCAGGTCCACAACATTGCACTATCTTGGAGTAGACAAAAAGAACCGATGCACATATGGAACAATCATGTTTCATCATGATTTGATTCAATCATCAACTGAAAATATGGGTGAGGTTAGTGTTAATCAAATTGCCTGATAATGAAGCTCTTGAACACGTATCTTCAGGGAAGTGAAATATGTTTGAAACTTACTAAAGGTCCATAATAACGATGAAAATGCCACATATACACAAAATGGAAAGAGAAATTTACCTTGTCTGCAAAACTGAAAAGAATTACATGCACCTAAGTCATTTCTCATCTAAGTAACAGAAAGCCGCAAATGATTGGCATCGCTATGTATAAAACCTTCCTCAACATCAAACTTGCTTTCCGAAGTGGATCAGTTTTATTTCTTGTTAAGCTCAGCTACCGTCTCTGCAAAATCCAAGTCATATACAAGAAGACAACCAGAACTCCAATATTTGCTCTCCCTACTAGGTGACTGACAAAAAATTAGAGAATTGATTGCTTGACTGCATTTAAGTGAGACTTGTACACTCCAAGTGAATTGCTGCGTCACTGTGAACTGATGCCCCTTCTTTTAGCCCGCGAAGCATATGCGCGGCCTCTCTCATCCCACTAAGAAAGAGCACCATGCATTGTGGCTGGATATTGTTTATTAGTTGCCTCTCCTGCAAAGAAAACTCTTCCATCTCCAACACTCTCAGAAAGAATATCATAATCGTCACCAGAAGATCCAATTGCAACATAAGAATAAGAACCATACGCAAAGTGATCCTTCCCCCATCTAGTGCAAACTGCCTGAACTGGATCCAGAACAATCCCTTTGGGGGTGAATATACCTCTCAATATGTCTAAGACTTTATTCCACAGATTCCACTGGAGACATCATCTCAAACTTGATTGCCGCTTCCCCTGCAACGAGAGCTATGAAGTGGGCCTCCTGAAACCAGTGGTAACTATAGAACAGAAAGAACTCCCCTCATGCTCGGGTCTTCAGCCAAGTGCCCAAACGTATCAATATCTGCTCCCCAAAAATTATAAGTGAACAACATTGCGACTTTGTTCAACAACCCAAACCCTAATCTGCTAATGGCATCTAACTTTCTTTGAGGAAGTTCAGGAACAAACTCGATAGTCCCTTTCTTTAGCACACCCAAGGCACAGTGCAAAGAACCATGTCTCCACGAAACTCCTGCCCACCCGCATAAACCAAAACCCCATCAAGCCCATACCTAATACTCTCCACCGTCCTTCCATAGAAAATTGGCAAGTCCTTGGCAAACTCTCTAACAAACCTCTCATTGCCACCAGGGATGAAACAATGATCACCCCCCATCTCATATGGATCATCCTGATCCCAGTATGCCATTGACAAATTAGACATCAGAGAAGCATTTGCATATTCCAAATTCGCGAGGTGCCAATCCAATAGCATTCGCTCTTGTGGATTTTCCTGCCACATTATACACGTGCCTAAAAGCTTCGAGTGCAGTTCCTAACGGAACATCAATCGATTTCACTTCCTCGATCATAGATTGCCTAAGATTACAAACTCTATCCAACAACTTATTAAATGAGACCTCTACTTTAGAATCAACGTCCTTATTCACAGCTTTCCCATTAGGCAGATACAAAGGGCAAACATCTCTAACCTTATGAAGAGGTAACCCCAACTGCCTTGCCAACACCCCAAGCGGATTCCCATTTATTCCAGTGAGCACACTCCCACCGAGATCGGCTGCAGCCTCTACTCCATCTCCGCTCATTTTCTTAGACCTAACGCGCCCACCCGCCCGAGCCCTACCTTCCAATACCACAACCTTAAACCTAGAAACACCAATTGCCTCGCAGCCACCAAGCCCGCCATTCCAGCTCCAACAATCACCACATTTGCTCTCTCGACACCATCAGCCGACCGCAGTTTCACTTCCGTGATAGCAGGTGCGAGGCCAAAGTTAATGTATCCGTGTTCGAGGAGAAAATAGTACGCAGAGTGCACGAGGGTTCGGTGCTCCGTCCGAATCGCCTCGAGCGCTTGCTCAAACGTCAACCACATCGACACGTTCGATCTCCACCTCGCTAGAATGTGGTTCCGAATGATTATATAGTTCGCTTTGCTCCGAACCACCGAGTACCGACACCACATTGGCCTCAATCTCTTCCTCCGTGAGCGAGTCCACCGGGAAACCAACGGAGATCGCGATTAGCGCCTCCATGTCGATCTCCTTCGCCGGATCGGCCAGTCTGTACCTTCGGTTCCGTGACAACGACGGCCCGCCGTTGATCTCGGTGAAGAACTTCTTCCTACGGCGCCGCTTCCTCGTCGGCGCGACGGAGATGGCTCGCCCGGCCTCGGTCGCGGCTCCGCTCCGCTCCCCGGCGGCCGGCTCGGAGAAGTCGTCCGGATTTGAGCATCCGGGAGGGGATCGGAGGAGTCGTCCTGGGTGTCCGAAGCGGGAGGCTCGACCTCGGTCTCGGTGCGGTCGGACTGGTCGGACGGCGAGACGGGGCCGGCTCCAGAGGAGCCTCGGACTGCCGCGACGAGGTTCTCCGGCGTGGAGACGTCGGAGCCAGAGCCGGAGCCGGAGCCGGCGCTGTTGAGGTCGCCGGACAGCGCCGGCCCTGGTGGCGCTTCGGGCGATGCCATGTTCGAGGTTCGAGTTCTCCGCTCGCTCGCAGCTCTCTCAAGTCACACATAGTCGCTCCTTCCATGGAGAAGGCTGTATACTTCTTGTGGGCCCATGACGCAAGAGGCCCATACGTCTTCGGGGCCCTAATTGGGCCCAAGAACCCAACGACATCGCCGGTCAACCTCTCCCCACAGAGAAGAAGGAAGCAGAAACGGGAGAAAATTCAAGCTACAGGAGGGTCTACGTGAAAAACCCTGGTCCAATCGAATCGGACAGTGATCGATCGATCGATCGATCGATCGCTCCTCTTTGATTTCGCGTTCCTTTTCGTCCTCCTCTCTTCGTTCGATTCCGTTCTCCAGCTCTCGAAGCTGCAAAAATCTTTGCTTTTACCCTCTTCGATTCTGGAGCTGGATTCTTTCCTTTTCCTCCTCCCCCGCCCCCCAAGTTCTCTTGAGCTCCCCAATCGGAACGGAGGAGAAGGGCCGTCCTCGCGGGCAGGCATGATAACGAGATCGAAACTGGCGGAGCAGTTGAGGGAGTACCAGCTTCGATCCAAGAATGATTGGGCCTCTGTTTCCCTTTTCTGCTCCAGCTCTAGTTTCGGCTCTTCGAGGTAACTTTCACGGCTTGCTTTGCCTGAATTCAGCCTGAATTCAGCTTTCGTTTTTCTTTTTCTTTTTTTTTGGTGGGGTGGCGAAATAGTTGGTGCTGTAATTCGTTCTCGCCCCTTTCTGTTATTCCAAGATTGGCTTTAATTTGTTTTGTTGCGAGATATATGGAGTGTGAGGGATCATGGGAAATCCTGGTGTATGTGATTGTGAGATCAAGCGTCAAGGGCCACGAGATGTAGACAAAACTATGATTTTGGAACTTTGGGTAGTTGGGTCGGTTTACTGCTTCTTTCTCTTGAAGCTATAAGCAATTTTAAAGGAAGCAATGATTCTGGCAGGAGTATATAATTGGCAGTCGGAGGAAGGAAAGCCAAAAAAGAGGTTTTGATGGTTGCTATCTTAAATTTTAATTGCATATGCATCGTGAAAGGGGTGATGCATACTGGGTTTGAATGCATGAGGTATCTGTTTGCGGGTGGCAGGCTCAGTGTTAATTTTCTTCGATAGTTACCCACTTTGGAGCCTGACTAAAATCAATTCCATTAGGAGGTAACTTGATGTAAAAAGGACGTCTTCTCTATCAAACAATCAGTGAAGGTCTTAAACTTTGTTGTTGCGAGAGAAAAAGCTTTTGAGGTTAAAAATAGTAACCATCAACTCAAACAAGATAGGCCATGCCAACTTAAAGCAAGAGCAAATTTCTACTCTTTCACTTTGTGCTTATGGTCCCAGAGTAATGTGTTGTAGTTACCATTCGTTTATGATATCCTGATTGAAACTGGACTTCATTGTTTGCCTCTGGGATTTCTGAAGGATACTTGGTTAAAGCTGTTCTATGATATTTTGTGAAATCTGTACAGAACTCTTGTGAAGTAATTTATGAGCGTGGCTGATGTTGCACAAACTTCTTGTAGATTTTGAAGGCCTTCACTAGATTAGATCTCATTATTAAACAAATAATGGGTCTTGTCAACTTTGAACATTTTCCTTATTCATTGTTCCACTTAGTCCAGTAATGTGGCTCTCAGAGATGCAATTTTCCACCAGTATCCTTTCCAAGATTACTCCCAGACATGTTGTATGCTCTTCTATAATCAAAGTCATTTGCTATTTTCTCTTACCATCCTTGTAAATGCAAGCTTCTCCAATTTTTTGGTTCTGCCTTTTTGAGGAGATATAGTGTAAATAGGCTGGCAGTGCACATTTCACTAGACTACATCTCATTGTTGAACAAAAAATGGATATCACCTTTGAACATTCTCCTGATTCATTATTCCACAGCCCCTGAGGCCCTCAGAGATGCAATTCCCCCCATTATTCTTTCTGATTACTCCCGGAGCTGTTGTGTTCTCTTTTTTATAAGGAAGTCATTTGCTATATTTCTTACCATTGAATATTCTATTTTGGATAAGTTAAGAGCTGAAAATTTGAAATATGGTATGCCCCTTGCGTGCAACTGACCTGTTTAGCTCTAAATTATAAATTTTAAATGATTGCTGCATGGATCTAAAGCTTGCACTTCACCAATTCACGGTTCTGCCTTTTTGGGGAGATAATAGTGTAAATAAGCTGGTGGCGCACATTGGAAAGTACCACTATAAAATTTCGTGCCTATTGAGTATAATGTGGTTTCTCGTGCATAGATACTTGTTTTAGCCTTTTTTATTAGTGAATTTTTTACCACTTACAAAGATCCAATTTTAGCTAGATGTGTTTTCAGCTTTCTGGGGGTAAGTGCTAAAGCAAAAAAAGGTTGCTTGTGACATGTGTTAGTTTAAGTTTACCTTGATTAAAGTGGAAAACTTGATCACACTTGCGAATGAATGGCCATAACTGCAATATAAGTTCTGCTTTCCTTTCTGGGGATTACATTTAACTATGCAGACTATAATAGTCTTCGTCTTATTTGGATGCAGGGTGGATGTTGTGGTCTTTGTGATATGGGGCTTGTAATTCTAGCTTTCTTGGTTTTCTCAGCAGTGTCTTTTTGTACTTCCGGCACATGTACAGCTGGCCTTAATCTTAATCTGCGTCACCATGCTGTTGCTTCTATGCATGAAAATTACAAAGCAATTAAGATTGGCCAGGAAGAAGAAGCCCGAAGGATGCTTCTTCCATTATCCATGTAGTGTCAAAGTTTGGTCACAGATTTTCCTGCTTTCTCATCCGGTCATGTAGCTTGGGAAGTGGTCGTTCATTGAATTGATCCATCACTAATTGTTTAATTGAGTACATTCATCAGGCTCAGGTTGGGTATAAGTTGACATGACAAATTGAAAGCGCTCCTCATTCTCATATGATACAAGAGACTCGGATTGATGATTATGCAAGCAGCTAGGGGATATAGGGGGCTCGGCCTCTCTCTGCAGCTTTTCAGTGTGTCTGCACGAGCAATAACAGAGCGGCCTGTGGGAGATATTGGAATGGAGGTAGATGTATGAGAACGAGCATACGTTTCGACAATGTAATGTGTGGCTTTATGAGGATGTTCCATTTACATTTCTCAAGGATGACAACATAAACGTGAGAAACCATAACTTCTCAAGATACAATTGCTTTCAGCTTGCATGTCAAGTTATTACTGTTGATTCATCATCTCACCTTTCTCTAGTACTCTCTTTGTGACTCACGCCATAACTCTCTTTACGTTCATGCAAATGTGGGGATGAAAAGAAAGTGGAGCGTGGGAAAAGGAAGAAAGAAAAGAGAGTAGTTAAGCCAGAAGTTGGGGTACACTCGACTGATGTCAATTTCTTAAATTATTCTCGTCGCATTCAGCAAGAGAGGATGTCTAATAATTGAGGGCTGACATTCCCAAAGAGAACTATACAGAAGTTAACTTGCACGCTTTTAGCTGGATACAAGATAAAACATGGAGCTCACAAATTTATTCCCGGAATCTCAATGTTAAAATACTCTCTAAGGAGTTAACGTCACGCAAACAACTAGCTAAGTGAACTCAATATCAACCGAGAAAGACAGATTGCACGTTGCGGCTGCGCATAGCCCGATGGCTTCAAAAGTTTGGACGTAGCAAGCTTGATGAGATCCTTCCTCAGGATCTTGCCGGAAGGATTCTTCGGTATGGAAGCTATGAACGCCACTCGCCGGATTCTCTTGTATGGGGCCACCTGTAAAAATGCAGAATTACAACTTGACCGCAAATTGAACAGAAAAAAGCAACCATGGGTGATTAGAGGGCATTGCAAAGAAAGTCTACATGATGTTTCAAGAGATTGACAAGGTGAATTAGCACTGGTCTCTGCATTTCACGCTTAGCTCTTTCCCCTCTCGACATTGATAGGGGATCATAATGTCATCTTTCAGTCAAACAAATCCTAAGGAACACTTACAAAGATAGCTTAAATAGAAATACATTGTCGTATGGTCGACGGGGCATATAGATCAAGCTCGTCTCATGTGATCTATGGACCATGCAATAGCTTTTACCCTTGAAAGGGTAATCATGCTTTTTAAATTACGGACACACCTGTCTCGCTACGAAGTCCATGACTGCCGTCTCCGATAGCTCCCTTCCTGCCTTTCTTGCCACATATGCCATGGGGAATTGTCCGACCTCCTTATCGGGAAACCTGCCACAGCAAACCACGCACAGCTCAAGGCAAATGAAACGGTGTGATATGTAATGACTTTCTTCAACGAATTATGAATTGAATTTCGTGAAACTGCATTTCGAAATTGTTAGGTGAAAATGGGTGATGATTACGGTATAACGGCAGCATCAGCGATATCGGGATGTGTGAGCAGCAATGCCTCTAATTCCGCTGGAGGAACCTGCAGAATGTAAAAAATAGGAACGAGCTGAGCTCTATAGTCTAAGTGTGAACAAATTCCGTCGAGTAATTATCGCAACTTGCAATGGGATCGAGTAGCGTTCTCGAAAATTTACCTGATACCCTTTATATTTGATGAGTTCCTTCAGCCGGTCGACTACGAAAATGAACCCGTCATCATCGAAGTAGCACAGATCGCCGGTTCTCAGCCATCCCTCCGAATCCAAAGTCGAGGCGGTTGCTTCAGCATTACTAAAATAACCTGCGCGAATTCATTTTCCAAAAACCCAACGAAATAAAATTCAGAAAAATGGCAAAAAAATGGATCATGCTTAGAAAAGTCTATCTGAGTCTCAACAGAAAAGAAACACATCATCAGTGATCCACTCGATAGTACTGCCATCATATTTGATTGGAATAATATCAAAACTTGGCACTCCCGTTGACACGCTTCGCTCACTCTTTCTCTCTCATGCATGTAGCTAGACTCGTTAAGCGGGGCGAGTCGAAAATAGTCCGATCCAAATTGATCAATTTAACTCGTTTTGGCATATTTTCATGTATTACAAATCTAGTAATAATATCTGACTCAACCTGACTTATATTACTGAAACACTCCTATATTTAACCTAATTGAGAAAAACTCATATCCAAATTAAGGTGAAAATATGAAATAAGTGAGGGCTAAATCAAGTGAGGGCAAAAAATGTGTTGGATTCGTAAATTATGAATTCATCTAATACCCATAGTATTTATCGGATTTACAAAAGTTCTTAATTCATTTGACACACATAGTATTTTGAGTCTTATTATTTTAAATTCATTCATGATCTATTTATTAAATATAACTAATCCATATAATAATATACCTCATCAAATATAAGGCTAAGAAATGGGTCCACATTCTATTTTGACGGGGCCACATGAAAATACCGCGAGCATCAATCACTAGTAAAAACATCCGTGTTCAGGTTTGCAGCATGATCAGGTACCAAACAAGGATAAAGCATTGGAAACGGAGAGTCTACAGTATAGGCCGATGAAGGCTTATGGCTGCTTCTTGAATAATCGGTGTTTGCCTGATTTGCCTAACATAGTCTGACTCATAATAATGTTATTCGAATTGACAATTAGTCCACATCATTAATCCGCTGCTCGAATCCCCCTTCTAATTTTCTGAGAGGGTAAATCATTGCGTGAATAGGAAGAGACGCGCATGGGAAATCATTTTTCACTCCCCAATAATGAGTGGAATACTCATCGTGAGAGGGTACCCAATGTTTATCTAGACTAAATTATTCGATAATTATCAGATTTTAGACAAGATTTTACCGCAATTGCTGAGTTTTTAGATTTTCGGAATCATTAGCAAGAAATTACATGAATATCGAGAAATCGATAGATAGAGAGAAAAATAAATAAATTGAGATGCCGAGTGCCGACACTGAAAAGCATCTGCAGCACCACGCGCCATGCGTTTATTTGCAATAATAATAATAATAAAAATATCTCCATGCACCCACTATTACCTTTCATAATGGTGGGCCCCCGCAGCCAAAGCTCGCCCGTCCGATTCACTCCCAGCGCCGCCCCGCTGTCCGGATCGACGATCCTCGCCTCCATGCTCGGCGACAGCAGCCCCGCCGTGCCGTACCGGCGGCTCTCCTCCAGCGAGTCCGTCGACGCCCCGACCCCGCCGACTCCGTCAGCCCGTACCCCTGCAGGATCCTCACCGCCGGGTACCTCTCCACGAACCCTTCGATCACCTCCCGGCTCAGCGGGGCCCCGCCGGAGAGCACCGAGTGGAGCGAGCTCAGGTCGTACCTCGCCCTTATCTGGTCCGCGTTGTTCACCATCGCCACCAGGATCGGCGGCACGAGCGGCAGGTACGTGGCCCTGTGCTTGGCGATCGACGCGAACATCTCGTGCAGGTCGAACTTGGAGAGGACGACGATCGTCGCCCCCGCCGCCAGCAGGCCCGTCGCGAAAGCCGCCAGGCCGTAGATGTGGAACATCGGGACCGTGCACAGGAATCGATGCCCCCCTTCCTCGTCCAGATTGAACCTGTTGTTTGCATTCAAGTTGAGCGCGTGATGTTTCTCTAAAAACTTCGTGCAGATCAAGGGATCGAATCGAATTGCAGAAATGATCAGATTTGCACGTGTTTAATGTCCCAATTGGTTGTGACGAGATTAGTACTCCCGTGCGGTGTTGTTCGACTGATGAACTGTCCCAGTTAAACCTAAAACAGGAAGAAGAAATTGGACCTGTTGAGGACTGTCTGGACCATCGCGATGAGGTTCCGGTGAGAGGAGACGACGCCCTTGCTCGCGCCGGTGGTGCCAGAGGAGTAGAGGAGGGTCGCCGTGTCGTTCTGGTCGACTCGCTGCCTGACTCGGCTCCCGCTGGCCTCTGGCCCGTTCGCGATCATCTCGCGCAGAGTCGTGATTATCTTTGCCTTCGGAGCGGATCGATTGTTGCCGTCCGCTCGAGACGACGACGGCGACGCGGCGTCCTCTATGAGGACGAGAGGAGGCCGGAGGCGGCGGCGGCGAGCTTGGGGGCGAGGTCGGGGGTAGTGAAGGCGAGGACGGGCTTGGAGTCGGCAATCTGCTTGGCGATCTCGGAGGCGGTATTAAGGGGGTTGGTGGTGGTGATGACGGCGCCGAGGGACATGACGGCGAGGCAGACGACGGGGAAGGAGATGGAGTTGGGGAGAGGAGGAGGACCACGTCGCCCTTCCGGATGCCGGTGGCGGAGAGGCGGGAGGCGAGGGACTCGACGGACCGCCAGAGCTCGGGGAAGGAGATGTGGAGGCCGGAGGAGGCGTCGACGAAGGCGGTGGAGCCGCGGTGGGAGTGGGAGGAGATGAAGGTGGTGACGTCGAGGGAGGGGTTGGGAGGGAGGGGGGATGGGTTTGCGCTTGCTGTAGAAGGTGGAGTTCGGGCGGCAGAAACCGCTTCGCCGGTCGATCTCGAGTGGGTTGGTCGCCATTGGAGGTGGGAGCTCGAGCTTCGGAGCAAGCACTCTCTCTCTCGCTCTCTCGCTCGGAGACTGGTGATCTTTTTTAATCGAGACTGATCTGAGGCTGGTCGGGTTTGGAAATTGTCGCGGCTCAGCGTCGTAAAAACGTGGGACGGTGAGCCAGTGTCCGCGGAAGAAGTGGCCGGTCAATCGATGCGTACAGGAGTCAAAAGGAAAGTAAATCGATTAATTGGAAGTTGAGGTAATTGGTTGCCTGGTCCGCATCCTGATCAGGAACTCTACCGAAGGGACCTTATTCTCAATCTCTACAACCGGAGACCAGACTAGAGTTCCTTGGAACAGTTTGATTTGATTCAGTGGAACTGGTTGAATTTAAAGAAAAAAATGTTTCGAACTCTATGACGGGATCTCATCTAGGCGTGAGCGTTGTGGGATGAAAGGAAAAGATTGAAGGAAGAGATAAGAATTGCACAATATATTTAAAAAATATAAATAAATAAATAATTGATTTTGGTGATCTAGTTTTGTCCGCTTCCTCTCTTGTAACCAAGAATCGGATCATCCAAACAATGGTTCCATTTTTAGGAACTAGACTCAATTAGGTTGGTTTGATCTAATTCGGATAGTTCTCGATTTAGTTAGCTCGTGGTACTCATCCGTGATTGGAAGTCTTGCTGAACTGAAAAGAAAAATCAATTGGAAGCCTCTTGGCCCAAAATAATGTAAGCCCCATTAAATAAAAATTTGAAAGTATTAATGTAGAGGATTTTGAAATAATGATTAGACGACTTAATATGTTAACCTATTATTGATGATAATATAAAAAATTGACCCGTGTTTGAAAACACTCCATTTTTTTCTCAATTTCTTATATTCTTTATTCCTTTTTAATGAATTTATATTCAACAACAGTCACACCCAGACATGAAAGCCCTAATGAAAATGACCCCTTCTTATCTCATATAGTCAACATTCGGCCGCCTCCACCACCACTCCCATGGCTCCACAATCTCCGACCTCGCTACATCACTTCCTCACCGTCCCAGGATCAACACCGACGGTCTCTCTATGTCGCCGCCGCCGACCTTCTCGTGTTGACCCACGTTGTCTCTCTGTCTTTTGGGTGGTGCACGCGCATTTTCGCTTGTGTGTCTCTTCGTATGGATACAAGGTCTCAGATCACGTGAATCGAAGGTTATTTTATGTTTACGACCTCATGTCTATCTTGATCTGTGGTTATGGCGGTGAGCCATGACCAAATGGCAATGGACGTTGGGAGGCATCGCAAGTCAGAGATGGTTGCGCATGACAGTAAGAACAAGCGACCCATTTGTTACTGTTTTATAGAATTGAGTGGAGAAGGAAAGAAGAGAGGGAACGAGGCCGCTCTTAATGTTGGTTTTACCTTTTTTACATGCTCTTCTTTGGTCCAATTTTGCATGCCTTTCATTTGTTATAAGTAAACATGTATTTCATTTAAATAGCTAATCCGCTAATGAAAAATTGATAGGAGAGTTTACTCCAATTAACGTGATGCGGAACAATTATTATTTTTTAATGTGTCCGTCGTTGTCATCTAATTTATTAAATGGTGGGAAATACAAAATCAAGTTTAAAATTAAAGTGCTATTGGAAGTGTTCTTTCTATATGTATCTTAACACACAATAGAAGTGAGGATGGGGTGCTAATGGACCAGCAGCTGCTTGTACTTGTAAGTCCATGAGATAGTCAAATTTATTAATCCATCTTGGGATAGATTCTCGGATTATATATTTTTTAGGATTAATCTTGATACCTTTTTTATATAATTCTTAAAAATAATTGAAGGCTTTATTTGATTTGGGCTTAAGAAGCCCGTCACTTCAAGTTAGGCTGAGCGCGCAGGAATAGGGCGTGGAAAGAAGGGGAGTATAAAAGGGAGGAGAGAGAGAGAAAATGTACGTTTTAATTAAAAAAAAAAAAGGCGTACGCTTCTCTCCTCTCTGTCTCACTCGTTTTCCCTCAAAAACAACGGTGAAGCGCTCGAAGGAATTTTGCCCCCTCGGATCGAACGAGTCGATTTCTCTTCCTCCATTGGCGTCGGTGTTTAATCTGTAAGCGAAAGGTACGTTCGGAATCATGGTGTCTTTAGGATCGGTGATCACGTGTTAGAATTCCGGGCTTGTCTTCCGCTTGAGTTTAGGGGTTCGATTTAGTGTCGAATCCGGTTTTCGAGGATCAGTCATTCCCAACATTGGTATCGAGCCCAGTTCGCGTTTTCCGATCAATTTGATGTTCTTTGATTGATTTTCGCGAAGAAATTTTCGGCCGTACGGATCGGGACAAAAATCCCGACACCGAGCGTTTTCGGCCTTTACTGAGTTTTTCGTAAGTCGAAACTGTTTTCTAAAAAGATGGGGAGAAATGCGACGTCGAGGCAGTGCGGAGGTGCGTCGTGCGCCGTCGGGCGACGCCGCACGCGCCCACACGCGCGGCGAAGCGCTGCGCGTGGGCGCGACGTGCCGGAAGCACTGCGTCGCCCGGCGGGTGCGGCACACGCGCCCAGTCGGGCCGGCGCGTCGCCTCGCCGGCCGCTTGGCCGGCAGCCGTCCGTGGGCCGGCGCGTCTTGGCGTCCCGGTAAATAACCGCTAGGGTGGCGTCATCGATAACGTCGCTTTCTGGCGACCCAGTTGGCCGGGCCAGTCCGCCGGCCGACCTGACCCCACCGTGAGGACCCGGCACGCGCGCGGCACGTGCCGGCTGACGTCTGCGTGACGTCAGCCACGCATATGCGGCGCGTACCCGTTGGTTCGCGCGAGCCGAGACCCACCGGCCCGACTCGGCTCGACTGGCCCGACCGGTCTGACCGTCCGGCGACGCCGTGACCATTGACCCCGCCGTTGGCCAGATTGGCTGACCAGATTGACCGATTAGGTGTTGACCGTTGACCAAAAAAAAAAAAAGAAAATAGATGTGTTTCTTTTCAATTAAGTGTGGATTATAATGTAATCCCTTATTTATTCTGCATTTGTTGCGGGAATAATGTCTCTGCGAGATTCTGCGCCTATTGATACGATTCTGGAGTGAACAAAGGATAAGGCGTAAGTTGATAATTTGGTGGTGATCATCGATGTGAGAGATGTGACTTAATTGATCATGTCCTTGAGTCAGCAGGAAAATTCAACAAGTCATATGGAAAGGTACGTCTATATCACGATCAGAGATGGTGCGATTTTTCATAAACACTCTTACTGAATGGCGAAGATGTGTTGAATCGCATATGGGATGTCCAGTAGTTCTTCTATAAGAAAATTGTGATGGATTTTGTAAATGAATATTCTTGTATTGTTTCAAGAAAAAATCAAGAAATTGAACAAAAAGAGGATCTTTCCCGGTTCGTGTGCGACTTGGTGTTAGTTTGTATTGGGCGATATTTATTAAGTGTGCTTTGTGGACAACTTTATGTAATGTTTACTACGATTGTTATTCTTGTAGCATTTTATATGTTATTGGTCTTAATTGAAAGCATTATTGTTTTATTGGATGTCTATAATATGTTGCATTGTGCTTTTTCAATTCTTTTGTAGGTAATTAGGTTGTAGGTAGTTTTAGAAGTTTTGTAGCTTCATAGAATTGGTTTTGCATAAGACAATTATATTGATGATAGTTTTAAGTTAGGATTTTTGGAGGATGATTGGAAACATAGTGACATTTTGATTACGGCACTTACTTGAAATTCATTAATATGATGGGTCTATGTAAATAGAGATGCATAAATGATAGGCATTAATAATTCGTGCATATTTATTACGGTTGTTTTAGATATTGGCTTCGACCCTGAAAGAGCATAGTTCTTGCAGAAATTTGAACAAGGTGAAGACCCGATGGTGGCAATTATGAAGTTGGCAAATGAAAATCCGTATGTCTTTGGAAAAGAAGCGAAAGCAACGAGGCTGCTGTCGCCCAGCGTAGTGAAGCACTGAAGAGGGAACCCATGCACAGCAAAAGAGACAAGCACTACGCATGGGGAAAAGAATGAACTCTCTAGCTCGCATCACGTTCTTTGGCGAGCATGGAAAATGACGTCATGCGAGAGTTTCGAGCGTTTTGACAATGCCAAGGAAATGTGGGAGGCATTGGCAATAGATTTGGTCATACTTCGGTGACTAGGCGGGGCGGCTCGCTGCTCAGTTTGGCTCTTATAAGAAGCCTCGTGGTCGAGCGTGAAGCAACATCTTAGAAAGATGTCAAACATGATAAGCGGAGGCGAGATGTTGGCCATGTCCTCACGAGATGAGCGACGAGTGCAAGCAGTGATTCGTTCCTTGCCTCGAGTTGGGAGCACATGAAGGTGCACGACTCACAATGAAAATATCAAAACCTTTGAGGATGCAATGCGTCATCTTGAGCTGGAAGAGGACACTTTGTTGGCGGCTAAGCGATCTTGAACTCTATCATGCTAGTTCTAGCTCAAATGGAGCTTGAGCTCCAAACGCAAAGCGCCCTAATCGGGTTTGATAAGGGAAAAGGCAAGGAAGAAGCAGGTCCTTCCCGGGAAAGAAACCCAAGTTTAACCAACACCGAAGGAAAGCGTCCTCGCATGAAGAAGCTAGCAAGGGTGAAATGCTACAAGTGACAAGAAGGGTCACTATGCTCGCATGGCTTGTCGTGAGCCAAAGAAGGTAAGCACCCCTTGTACTTTTCAGAACTTTACTTTTGTGTCAAGTTCGTGTTCTTAACCGAGTCTAATCCTTTGTGGGTTTGTGGATTCGGGAGCGACGGACCATGTAGCGAAGGATAGGATCCTTCGTGGAATTCCGACAGTGTCAAGCGGAACTAAGTGGATCTATGTGGGAAACAACTCCCGAGCTAAAGTGAAAGGAATTGGCACATGCCCGAATATGCGTGGTGGACGCACTTTGTTCCTTCATGATGTGCGTATGCTTTCCGGAGATTCGTCGAATTTAGTGTCTCGTATTAGTGTTGGTTAAATTAGGTTTTAATATGAACTTACGTAATAGAGGTGTGAATTTGTTTTTGGATACAAATTACTATGGTTGTGGTTATTTCTGGATGGTTTTATTGTATTAGATATTGATTATGTTAATGCTAATGTTTGTTATTCCCTTCTCCGTCTCCTAATAAATATGATAATGATGTGAATGTGTGGCATGCTAGACTTGGTCACACGTGACAGTATGAATAGACCTAGCCAAAGAGGGCTTGTTGGGCAATATTGAAAAAGTCGATTTGTCCATATGTAAGCATTGCCTAGAAGGGAAAACGACAAGGAAACCATTTGGAAAAGGAAAAAGAAGGCTGAATTTCCTATGCGTTTTATCCATTCGATGTACGTGGTCCGATGAATGTGAAAGGAAGAGCGTAGAGTACATTTATTTCGTCGCTTTTATAGATGATTATCTTACGATACGGATATGTTTATTTGATTTCTCATAAATCGAAGCAATAAGTTGTTTTAAAAGGTTTATGAACACTGGTAGAGAATCAATTAGACAAGAAAATAAAAGCATTGAGATCCAATCGGAGGTTGAGAATATTTATCGATGAGTTCAGAAAATTGTGTGATGAAAAAGGAATAGAAAACAAGTTGTCCTATTCGTACACTCCTCAACAAAATGGTGTTGCGGAAAAGAAGAAACGAAGCACTCTTGGAAATGGTTAGGTCTATGATGGCGCATGCTAACTTGCCTATCACCTTTGGAGTGATGCGTTGTTAAGCTGGTTTGCGTATATACTTAACCGTGTGCCTTCCAAATCGATTACTTACTCCATATGAGTTATGGACGGAGTAGAAAATCGGACTTAAGTTTTCTTAAGCCATGGGGTTGTGCTACCTATACACATGAGTCCATCCACAAGTTTGGGAAACGCAGGTCCGAGAGGAAAGAAGAGTATTTTAAGTAAGATCTCGGAAACGCTCGAAAGGGTATGTGTTCGTTGGTGAGCGGAAAGTGGGAGTATAAGCGAATTTGAATCACGAGATGTCGCATTCTTGAGGATGAGTTTCCTAAGAAGGGCGAAATAGGGGAAGATCACTCCCTATTTGAAACCTTGGATCAAGATAATGACCTTAGTGGACTTCATCAAGTGGGAGCACAATGGGGAATGATGTGCAAAGTGTACAATCTCCCATACGGCGAACAAGTCCAAAGTATTCCGTCGACGTTTTGACATTGAAAGGGAAACTTTTATGGTTGTTCCACAAGATGAGGATGAGCCAAGAAATATCAATGAGGCTACACGAATTGCCTAGTAAGGAAAAGTGGATTCATGCAATGGAAGAGGAAATGGAGTCAATGAAATCAAACCAAGTCCGGAACCTGGTTGATCTTCCAAGGGATGCGAGCTATTGGGAACAAGTGGGTTCTCAAAATAAAGCGAAAGGCTGATGGCTCGATTGAAAGGCATAAGGCTCGCGCCTGTGGCGAAGGGTATAATCGGCGGAAGGAATTGATTATGAAGATACGTTTTCTCCTGTAGTGAGATTTACCTCGATTCGCATTATTACAGCAATAGTGGCTAGTCTGGATCTTGAATTACATCAAATGGATGTAAAGGCTGCTTTCTTGATGGAGAATTAGAGGAAGAAATATATATGGAACAATCCTGCTGGTTTCGTAGTGAAAGGCAAGAAGAAAAAGTATGTCGACTTTTGAGGTCGATATATGGTCTTATGTGGCATCCCAAAATTAATGACAAGCCATAAGGTGAGTTGAAATTCCTAATTAGGTGATAGAATTTCTTTTGGCTTATGCCTTAGCCAATTTGTCTTTTAATTTGATGATTTGTGTATTTAAATTTATGGATTAATAATTGGCCATGAGATTATGAATTTAAATCTTAATAAACAAAGTGTCCCAAGACTTTGGCCAAGATGAAATTTGAATTTGGAAATATTTATAGAAAGAATTCAAAAAAAAAAAAAGAGGTTAAATTGGAATGGGCCTTGGACCCATTGGCCTAAAGCTTGGTGGGCCAAGCAGCCATTAGAGCCCAAGAAGGGATTCGCCGGCCCATGAGTGGCCCAAGGAGAGGTGTGGTCGCCGGCCATAAAAGGAAGCCCAAGCCCAAGCCCAATCAATTCAAAAATAAAAATGACAAGTGGCATGAAGGAATGGCATGCATTGGTGGGTTTGTAGGCAAAGTAATCATTGCTAATCATGGGATTAAGGGGATATAAAAAGGATGAGAGAGAGATGGCCGGTTCTTTGCTTCATTTCGTCCAAAGGGAGTGTGAGAGAGAGAGAGAGAGTTTGAGCGGAAGGAGAAACGAGAGGAGAGGAGAAGCGGAGCCGGAGGGGTGTGCCGTTCGTTCGCCGTCCGATCGCCGTGTCCCGTCGCCGTTTGTCGTTGCTTGTTCATCTTTAAGGCAAGTGGAGTCCATAACTTCCCTTGCATGTTTGTTGTGGTGTTTGCATGTTAGATTTTAGGTGTGATTTGTGCGAAAAACCAAGGTAAGAGTTGGTTGTTGTAAACCGGGTGACTGTTCTTGTTCTGTTTGTTGAAGTCAGTAGCTTGTTCGAGTTTGCATGTGGGTTTGGAGTTCGATTTTGGCTTCGGTGTCTTCATGAAAGTTGAAGCTAACGTCTTGTACTATGACATAATAAAAATTCGTAGAAAACGATGGAGATTTGAGGGTCAAAAGTTCTATTGTACGGAGACTTTAGATCTGCGAAATTTTCACTGACCTCTTGTTGATTTCTTGGTTGCATGTTGATTTCTGTTGGAGATCTCACTTTGTTGTCTTCTTGGAAGTTGAAGGTAACACATTAAGCTACAACATACTCAAATTTGAAGAGAAATGAACGAGTGTAGCCTAGTAAATCGGCTAGATCTCGGAGATGATTGATTCTGATGAAGTGTATCGAGACACCCGAGACTTCAAGGACTTAAATGGTGACCTAATTTGGTTATTTGACCTAGATCTCTTCATGAAACTTGTAAAGGACACCTTGGTATATAACATACTCAAATTTCAGAAGAAACGAAAGAGAATTGGTGGGTGAAAACTAAGAAATTCGGAGGAGTGTGTTCTGGACGTCGCGGTAGTGGTTCCAGAAGTTTCGTAGGGTTGTAGAAATTAATCTAAAAATAATTTGGCTTAGAGTTCTTCATGAAAAATGCACGAAAGTGTGTTGGCTATCACCCTGTAAAAATTTCGTAATTTTGAAGGCCATATGAGTATTTTTTAATCAATTTATTTGGAAACTGTGCAAGTCTGGCCATTATCCGAATATAAGGTGCTATTTTGTGAAAATTGTGAAATTATAAGAAATTCAATTCGGCCACAAATTTTGTATGAAATTGTGATTCTATTTGTTTGCTTAATGATTTTTGAGTATCATGATTTTGGAAAAATCATAGATATTAAATTTAATATTTATGGAAATAAATAATAATAAAATAATAATATAATAATATAATAATAAAAATAAAATAAAATAAAATAGATTTTTATTTGGCCATGGATTCAATTCCATTTGTGTGGCACTTGTGTGATGAGGTCTTTGTACATGTATTAAGTTGAAATACATATGTGATTAAGCTTTGGCATGTGCATGACATGTGAATTGAAATGCAAGTGTGATTTGTTTGATGCCATGCCAATTGCCATGTTAAATTGAGATAAAAGGATAAATGTGGATGAGAAAGAGGTTGTGGTGGAGGATGTTGTCTGGTGGCCTGGTGGCGTAATTCAGAGATTCCCCGGGAGTTTCGGGATGCCCGAATGTGGGG